>PVJX010014350.1:0-45073 GCA_004027295.1 Dolichotis patagonum
CTCCACCCCTATGAGGGTGTAGCACTGACACCATCAATCCAAGCACCTACAATGAACCAGTCACAAATGTACAATGCAAATACATGAGGTTTGGGGGCCACTGACATAAACCATGACAATTGGTTACTTCCATAAATATTAGACAAGCTTATGTGCCAATAAAATTTTAAAAATTAATTCTTTTATTTTTCTATGAGAAACTTTGTAAATGACTATAGAAATTAGATAGAGGCATCAGTATACGTGTCTAGGAATGGCAGCAGGCACCTGTAATCCCAGAATCTGGGAGTTTGAGGGAGGAGGATAAGATGAAGTTTGAGGCTAGCTGGGGATACATAGTGAGTTCTAGGCCAGCCTGAACTTTATAAAGTGACCCTAATTCAAAAAATGTTATCTATTACAAGACTTAAAAAACCCTAAATGAAAAGCTGGAATGAAAGATTTATCAATAATCAGTAAATTAATACTTCTCAAAAATACATTCTCTAGAGAACCAAAAATTTAAGAAACAAAATTTTCACTGTTTTAAAAATTAGTTTTTCTCTCCATGTAAAGTACCTATAAATGTTATTTGAATAAGGCCAACCAAAGTTTACCAACCTCTTTTGATGCTATGATTGCAAAACAGTTAAGCTATCTTGTACATGATAGAAAGAGCTATTTAATAAAGAAAGGAATTCTGGTCAAGCAATTGGCTTAGGCTGACATAGGGTAACAGCTGACTACAATATTTAGGAAATGCTGTTGTGGATACTGAAACTAGATATTTGAGACAAACTATAAAAATGTTCAACTTTTGACCAGATAATTTTAACAAAAAATAGTGCATCTTTCTGCTTGAGTTGATATTGTTCAGCATTCTCTGTGTTTGAATGTAATAGCAAAGTAGCTTGCAACCTAATGATATGCTGTCTCCTTCTTTGGTAAGTGGACATTCACTTGAACTGAAATAACTAATTAATTACAAATTCAAATGCCACCTTACTTTCACTTTAGAAAGGAAAATTTGTAACTACAGAGAGGGAGTTACAACCACTGTTCAATTGTGGAATAGAACCAGGCACATAGTTGTTCTGATCAAATTTCTCTGCAAGGAAATAAACTATACAAGAAGATGGAGGAAATCAAATAACAGGTTTTCACTGTTAACACCATGAAATTTATATCTTTATTTTCATGGTTCAGAGCATACAACAATCTTATGACAGACACTGAAAAGCAACATTTTGAGATATATCAGCTGAAAAGTCAAAAATTGTTTTAAATTCACAATAGCATGGGATAAAAGTAATTGTGCAAACATAAAAACCAATTGAGAAGAAGCACTTTTCAAACGAAGCCCTAGAATTCTATTCTCTGATTGATTCCTTTTGAACTTACCAGTAAATGGGCATATAGTAAAGTAAAGCTTCCAAATAGGTTAGCTTTTCCTTTGCAAATTGTCGTTTGCAAATTTGCTTTTTTTCCCTTTTCCTTTGCCTGACATTCCAAATCCTAAAGAAAAGCCACACCTAAATGATTACTACATTAACTCCTCCAGTTAGCTATTCCAGGAAAGGGGAAAAAGGCAATACATCAGATATAGGACAGCTTAATCAGTGCTCTTTCTGAAGATTTGCAGAACCTGAAAAATAATAACAGAATGTGCATCAAAGAAATGGGCTACTACAGGATTAATGATTACTTTGGTGCCCAACTATTTGCACCTAAATATACACTCCCTTAAGCCTTCCATAAGAACAATTTTCTTATCATTGTTTGCTGCAATGCTCTTTAGGAGGATACTTTTGTATACTCCATCGTTACACCAGCCTCTTGGAATAAATTTCTTCTCTACCCACGTCTTGCCTCTCAACAAACTGGTTCTTGTGTGGCAAAGAGAAAAAAAACCTTAGCATAGTAGCAGCATATTTTGTGGTGGAATCAACCCATCCAAATTCAACCAAATCTGATCTGTCAGATCCATTGTCTGTTAACTGTAGACATCAGTCATCATACAGATGAGACACTATACATACATATGAAAATAAAGTATATTTCTGTGATAGAACTAAAGTAAAATTTTTTGACACTTTCACTCAGTTATAAGAATCTCCAGTTTTAGTAATTTATGGGTAATTCTTTATGGAAAGCACAAAAATGACTAACTCTATGGAGAGAATAAATAGCTTGTTAGACTTACAGAATAATGTGGAAGGAGGAGATCACTGTGTTAGTATCATCTATCAGCATGAATATTTACTTTCTTTAGCAATAAAAGATTTCTCAATGATGCATATATGAAACATAGAACTACAAATGCTATTGTTAAAATAAATTCTTGCTAACTACATGAATATTTGTCAATATCTGCTAACCAAACAGACCCCACTTGACACATAGAAATAGCAAGTTAAATGATTAGTAAACAGTTAAACTCATATAATTATATCTGTTGCTTTCAAAGCATTTTACTCTAATTCTTCCTACAAAAGACTGACCTTCTATCTTCCAAACGTACAATAATTTAGAAAGGGGAAAATTTACTTTTAAAATAAATGTATCTGAAAGTAGTTAAAACACATAGCACTTTGAGAAAGAAGTAAAATTCATTCTTAAAAAATAGCCATTTGTAATACTAGAATAGACCTGGTTGATCTACTTTACCTCAATAGAATTAGGTTTAGTGAATTTTATCACAGACATATAGGATATAAAGATTTTTAAAATATTAAATCATATATATGTAACAAATTTTTGCTGTGAATCTATGTAAAAAAAGAGCAGAAACATGTAACCATTAAGCCACAACAGATAGAATAATATAATGTATACCTTTGAAGAACTACTATTGGCAAATGAAACTGTTACCAGGTTTTGCGGGACTGGGTTTTTAGCTTATTTGCTCCCAAGCAAAGAATGAGTTAAGACAAATACAAAAGGTAGCAAATTTTTTAACATAGGTAGGAAAAGAAACAATCTCTGTAGAGTGACTTTAGACCAAGTATAGTTGGGAAAAGAAGTATGCTCTACAGAGTATGGACAAGCCAACCATGCAAAAGGAAATACAATGGCAAAAACTAGATGTGGACGGTCCTTTTGGAATCATCCACTCAGAATGACCATCAGGTCTACACCATTCTATCAAAAATCTGCTCCAGTTCTCAAGAGAATTCCACATGCAGGACTTTGGGAACTGTTCTGTGCATGTGATCTGGGATTTTGTATTTAACAGGTCATGCCCACTTCCTCAGTCAGGTTTGCCACATAAAATGTAATGTATTAAAATTTTCAAAGAAAGTTATATTTCAAACTCTCCATGGATTGAAAGAGAAACAAAGAGTAGAAAAAAAGACCGGTCAGTGAGTCCAATTATGTCTTCTAAAATATCTTCTCACCTAGGAGACACTACACTTTATAAGTCTGGCTTACATCTAAACAAGAGAACTTTTTTACTTTTTTATTATTCCAGTTGAGAAAACCTAGAATTAAAACAAACAGAATTCCATCTACATATAAGGAAGTACCACTGAAAAATAAAAATAATAAAGTAATATTATATATAAAACAAGTATTTACAACTTCCAAAAATATATTTCTTAATTTTTGTATTAAAACAAATTCTGTGTGAGTGGGTTCTCATCTGTCCCCAGAGTTTATATAACCATTAATGTTCCTACATGATTTGTTTCCAGCCTCCTGCCTAGCATTAGTACTGGAAGTTTCCATTTGATAATTTCCTAAGAAAAATCTACCCACTTAGACATGATTATTCTCTAAAGTTGATATTAAGAGATCAAGAGTTTCATTCTTCAGTTTGTTTGAGTCCCTTCTTAAAATTTGTTTTTCATGCAAAGCTTTCTTCCTATGGAGTACACAAATAATAATTTCACTTTCTGCTGAAATTTTACTCCACCAAGTAATATAAATGGCTTTTCCCTGAGGCTAAGGATTTAGCTCAGTGATAGAATGCTTCTTTAGCAAGGGTAAAGTCCTGGGTTTAGTCCTCAGCCCCAAACTCACCCCTCAAAAAAAAAAAAAAAGGCTTTTCCCTTAGTACACTACCTCAGTACACAATCTAAAAACAAAAGATACAATTGGCAACTGGAGTGTTAGTCCCTCTTCACATGATAATGGATGTGTTAATGATAAATAAAAATGTAAAAAGATAGAAAGACATGATGGGAAATTACAGGCTTAACCTAAAGGAGAATGTGCAGGGAGAGGATGGACGTAAAAACCAGTAAGAAAGAGCCACTGGTCACTGTCAGTGAAAGGCATTCTAAGGGAAATAAACACAGAAGATATTTGAGATGTGCTTCCCTTTAAATACTGAGATGTTCAGTAAGCAGTGTCATAATAGTATGCCAAAAATGGTTGTATTTAAAGCTGTTATTGTTTGTGTACAGTTGAAAAACTATTGGAAAATCAACTTTGATGCATTGTGGTTAAATTGCAGAAGATCTTACATATCTTACTAAGTAATATGGACTTTTTCAGCAAAAGTGAAATTTTAGGCTTGTGTGTCTATATAAACAGTTTTGAATTTTTTATTTTTGGGAAATGTATTTGTGTATTTAATTTTACATTATAAAATGATCATTTTAGGAGCTATATGTATTGGTGTAAGGTATTGCTTGTGGTACTTTAGCAAGCTAGGAATGATAGCTCTAATATAGATTATTGTGTCTTAAGTCAAAGATGTAATAGAAGAAAATAAAGGGAAGCAAAGAGTTATAAATTACACCTAGAATGTCTCCCAAAAGACTCATGTGTCCAGAGGTTGGGCGTTTGGAAAGTGACTAAATCATGGAGGCACCATACTCCTAAATTAAAAAATTCACTGAAGACTTTAGAACTTAATGTGGTGTTAAATGATGGGATGTGGTTAGAAGCTGCAGGTCTCTAGCAGCGTTACCCAGAAAGCCTATCTCCCTCTAGTCTCCTCCCTTATCTGATTTCTGCTGCCAAGACATGACCAGTTTTCCTCTGTCAGCCTACCACCACGCCTTTCCTGCCTGGCAACTATACAGTGAATCCTCTAAAATCCATGAACTAAAATAAACCTCTCCTCCTTAAATTGTGGATACTGGATATTTTGTCCTAGGGATGAGAAAATCACAGACACAGTTGTTAATGCACAAACACATGCCCAACAGATTCAGGTTGAATTAAAAATGCATATACATGGTACTCAGAACATATTGTTTGAGGAATTGTGTGTATGTAAAAATTTTAAGTGATTTCTACAATATATTGATGATATTTTTATATCAAAGGAATGTTTTCATCAGATGATAATATCATACTCATTGTCCAATCTGAGGATTAAATCAAATATAAACACATTATATCTCTAAAAATATTTATGATAAAACATTACAATGATTAGTTCAATATTCAGAATTAGAAACCGCATAAACAACCATACTTTCACACACACACACACACACACACACACACACACACACACACACAAAATGCAAGTCTAGGTAAAGACAGGAAAAATAAAAACTAGTTAAAAAGGACAATTAAAGAATAATATTTAAGTAAGTCATTTTGCAAAATGTAAAATTCATATTTATGGGGTGTGATCATAATTAGAGTTTGGTAAATATATCTTGACCTGCTATGAGTTACTAAATATTCACATCTACTTGTGATAAAATGCCTCAGATTTCCTCTACAGACTAAGAAAGAAGATACATTTTTTCATAATCTAGTTTGTGATTTCTAACAATGTTCTGCCTTAAGCATTTACAGCCTATTTTTAGCCACAGTTCACCATGACGTGCCACCTTTTCAATGTAGATAATGTAATCCACGCTTCCAATCCTGAATTAATAATTAAAACAGTCTCTGTTCTTCAGGATCTTACCACATAATACATGGAGTTTGAGTAGGAGTTGAGTGCTACAATGAAATAGAGCCAGCCCTTTTCCAAATTTGTAGACTCTTGAAGGCAATTTTAACATGCAGTGGGTTCCCAGTGTGGGCCAAAAACATAAATCAGAAATACTGTCTGGTATTGCTCCAGTTTAAATAGCAGCAACAACATCTGCACGGCTGCACTTTTGCCTTCTGTCTGTACAGCCAATTTCAATATTCCATGTTTAAGAGCTCTGTAAAGAATACACCAAAAAGTCAATTAGGTCAGAATGGTCTGTAAAGGCACCTTGCACAGCAGAAAAGAATCTCCTCTGTAAAGACCCTGTTTGCTGACTGGCTGTCCTCCTAGTTTAGTCAATGCTGTGGGTACACTAACCAGCGGCATGGCAAAGCTACAACATTGTTGGCACTGGAAGCATCTAGACAATACTGAAGAGTTGGTGCATCCATCTATTCCACATTTGTGAACAACATTCAGACTATAGTACTCCTAATTGTGTGTTCTTGTGACAAATGCCCATGTGCCTCTGACATATAGAATATTATTCTTGAAGGCAAAACAGAGGACTGTCTACAAATATGAGCATGACATTTGCTTCATTACACCCTGAGGAATTTCAGTGTATTAACTTAATATTGAAACTATAAATATTTAAGTGCAAATCTGTCACACCAATTATGGTTAGAAAATGTCAGGCATAACAATGCTATCCCCTTATTACTGACAATTACCAGTCCAGGGCAAAGTTCAATAAATCAAGTGATTGTTTATTTACTTAGGCTTAAATTTGACTAACTTATTAAGATCTGAAATTAGTTTCTATGCCAAGTGAAGGATGTTCAATTTACACTATTTCTTCTCATCATGAGTCTTCTAAATCCATATAAAGGACTATGGCTTTTGCAGGTGCTACAAAGAATCTAGGCTTGTGATGTAAAAGTCAAAGTAAGTATTTAAGAAACAATTAATAGTCAAATATAATTTTGTTGTTCCTGGAATCTCACTACACATTTGTGCTTTTGTTAATTTCCTGTGGTTTTTCTTAGTTTCTGTTCTATTTTACTAATGTCTTTGTACATACATGAAATTTTTGTTATGAAGTATTTGGGAAAGTTTAAGTCAGTACTGGCTCTGTACATAAAATGTAAGAAAATGAATTAATCCTTTTAGTATCTTATAAAAAATCATTTGGCAGTGGTACACAGAACAAGAACGTGGCTTACAGTAATTTGCAGTTGGTGTTTATTGAATATTTCATTATGTATGAGGGCATGTTCTGACTTCCATCACTAGTTTGCTTCCTTTTGCTAAATTTCACATTCTTAAAAGGTCTTGTGAATTGGAAACAACTGAACACTCCATGGAGATTTGTGACTGTCATCTGTCTGGTTAGAATTACCCATAGATCTTGCAAGAGTAGCAGAGATGCATCTATTATAACCATCAGTCAGGACATTCATTAAGCACTTTCTGCAGTGGAGATTGCTCTGCCAGATGGTACTTCAGGAACAATAGACAATGCACTCCAAACTGCCATGCATTTGTTCTGTGTCATTTTAACTTAGAGCTTGTAGAATTTTTTTAACACATAAAATTTCTGTGAGATTAAAATTCTTAGTGGTATCTTTCTAGCCCTATTAATGTCTTCATTTAGAAAATACAGTGTTTAACTATATAATATTTACCTAGAAAGATATTGGTTAGTTTTCTAAAGGGCACTTCTTTGTATGTAAATGTAGTCCAAGATTATTTCAAAAGTAGCCTTTCGTACTTTATAAAGAAGTTTCTTTTCGAACAAGAGCTTGATTTGCATTGTAACAACAAAGTATCAGTTACAGTTCTCCCCATATTACTTAATGAAACATAATTGTTAAAAAAAATTTTTACCTTTTGAAAGCTTCATTATCTGATAGTCATTTCTATTTCCCAGAGCATATGAAATCTCTAGCTGTATTAAAAATAATGAAGTGAGTCTCTTGGAATCAAGTTCTGACTTCTACCTGCAATGAAAATCTTTAGTCCTGTCACTTTAATAATATAAATAATCATGATTTTGCACATTTCCCCAGTTTATTCTACCTATTCAATCCTATTATTTAGTTATTATCTTCATTGTGATGCAAAGAGCTCACACAAGGCTTAGTAGTTTCTCGTCTTTTACAGTCTGGGGACCTGAAGAGAATATCCTACATGTTGATTAAATCCCACGCAACGTCCTCCTATTCACTGAAAGCTTTTGAATCACCAATCCAACTGACTTTGTTTTCGCAGATTACTTTATCCCTTTCAAAACAATTTTGAAGCGATATACACACACAGAGTGAAACAGAAAATAATTACTAAAACAATTTGAAAAGCAAAGTGATGTAAGACAATAAAAAGAATGAAAGTGTATTTTAGTTAATCCGGTGGTTCTATGTTGTCATGCAGTAACCAGTGAAGTTTCAAAAGCCCACCTGTACCCTTCCTTCCCTAACTCAGCGCTGACCATTTACGCTAATCAAAGAGTGTTCTCTTTAATAGTCCCACTATTTTGGCCTCAGATCTTGCTACAGATGGAAATATCCCATTTAAACTTGGGAAAAGGCTTTCTACGGAATGTTGGTGGTTTTCTTTGTTTTTGGTCTGTTTTTCTGCCTACTCTTTCTTAAATGTGATACTTTTTCTTCTCTTCTTTTAAGTATTTAGGGATATGAGCCTTGAACTAATAGTGGTCAGTCTCTAACTGATAGGGAGGAAAATAAAGCAAGTACACAGAAGGCTGAAATTAGCACAGGAAAGAATTTTGCTAACACTTGTTCCAATCCTCAAACGTATCAATTTTTGCATTCCATGGCTTGGTCATGGTGGTTTCAATTTGATTCTAACCTGTGAATTTTAAAACTCTTGTGTAACATGCATCACAAAGGTCAATATGATTCCTCTAAATTATCCTTGTGAAACATTCCTGCCATTATGGCAAATAATTTTTAGAAATTTAAAAAGACAGCTTTCCATTGGAAGAAAACTTTTATTATGCAGCTAAAGGAAAACAACCAACTCTGAATTAATATAGGACAAATTATTTAATATTGAAGAAAGAGTTGATATCAGCATGCAATTGCTGTAAGAAACTTCAAGTTATTAGTTTAATGAAATGAAACACTGAGTTGATAAAACAAAAATGGTTCTTAGAACAAATCAGAGTGTATCTCAAGTTATGTGGCATATGCGATAAGGTACAAGGTATGGACATAATATTCAGCTATGGAATAGAAATATGAGAAATGCAATATACATTTGTGGATTATATAGTTTTAGGTTATGCTTAAGTTACACAGTTTATCTTTTTCTTCATGCTTTGAAAAATGTAAATCAAGATGCAATATGTGTCACTTCTTAATTTTTTGTCTATGCTATAGTTTGATTCATGTTAAAAATTACTTATGAATATTATATTTAGTTCACTTATATTTGAATTATATATTATAGTATATAATGAGACAAATCAAAGTAATAATAATGACATATGTTTCCATAACTAAGAGGTAATTTTTGGACATTTGGATATTTTGATGTTATCATGTTATCTTTTTCATGGAATTCAGAAATAACTCAATTCAGTATTGTTTATTTTTCTCATGACAATTAAAATGTATAAAAAATAGAAACAAGAGAACACAGAATGTAGAAGTCATAACTTGAATCTAGATTTCCCCCAGGCCTCGTGTACTTATAGATGGTGCACTAACTTATTAGTACACTAATAAGTACACTAACTTATAGCTTTGGGTGTGGATAATGGGAAAGCCTAACCTGGGTGTAGTCAGTACTACCCCAGATTCTTTTAGTCTGGATGGAATGAAAGGGAAATATACCTTTGCTGCTCTTGTTCATTTGCTACTTCTGCCTGCTATGCCAGGAACTGTTTCTCTGCAATAATGACCTTTTGTGATGGTACCATGCCTTGGAGCCAACTGACTACAAAGTAAAACCCCTACAAACGCTGAGCCAAAATAAAGCTTTCCTCTTTTAACTTGCGGGTGTTGGTTATTCTGTCTTAGTAAGCAGAGGAGTAATTAAGCACCAGACAAGTTGTTGTTGCTGTGATGCTACCTAAGTGGTTCAGGGACATCTGAAATTGGCTATGGGAAGAGTTTGAAAGGTGTCAAGATGCTGGCTTAAGAAGTAGTCATAGAATGCTTTAAAATGAACTTTATGGAAAATTCTTGTCAGAGCTTGGAAGACCAGAATTCTTATAGAAATGCAGATGGTAAAGGCCAGATTCAGGAGGTTTCAGTTAGAAACAAGGAATGCATTGACTGTTGGACTCCATACCATACATGTTATGCTCTGGTAGAAAATGTATCTGCATTTTGCATTAAGCATGGCAGACTAATTAACCTGTTAAATAAATTTTAAAGAAATCTAATCTAATGTGTTGACATGGATATAGTTGTGGTTCTTAGAGTTATGCTGATGTAAAACAACTAACCCAGTAGGATATTTCATAAGGTTTAAATTTTGTCAGAAACAAAGCTCCAGTAAATTTGTAGTCTACAGAAATGCAATAGAAAAGATCTTGGTTACTGTGAAAAAACAGGACATAGAAGAGATGACCGGAGGACATCGCAACAATCAGCAGAACTCAAGGCTTCACGACCTCAAAATTACAGAGTTAAAATACTGCTTTCAGAAAAGTACTCCAGAACACTATGTTTCAGAGAATTCATTTGTCTAGATTAGATTCACAGGGCTGAGAAATCCAGACACTTGACCCCTAGAGCCAAGAGAGGAAGAAGCTTGGCTAATTCTTCAGCTGGAGGCAGAGCTTTGCATCACCCATGCGGTGCTGGTATTAGGTGCATGCAGAGTGTAAGAGTTGTGGGCATGCAGAGTGTAAGAGTTGTGGGATCAGGAAGGCTTACTCTCAAAATTTCAGAAGACCTGGGCCACACTGTGATCCTGAGAGGGCAGTGTATGAAGTTGTGAGTGTGAAGCCAAAGGTACAATGGACCATGGAAGGTTGAGAAGCCAAGACTGTGGATCATCTGAGGAAAACTGCAAGGATGGAGCAGAATCAGCCCAAGAGAGAAGCCATGAGAGATGGAACTGCCAAAACTTCCAAAGTGACAGAGCCCCTTTGGAGTTCACATCTTGCCTCAGACTACCTTGGATGCTGGACGTGGAACTATAATGTTTATCCTGATGGATTTTGCTTTGGAATCCTTCCTTTCTATGTCCTTATTGTACATTTTGAAATGGGAATGTTCATCTTGTGTAATTGTAAGTTGGAAGTATTGAAATTTCTTTACAAGTATACAGGGCTCATCGCTAAGAGTTTGCCTTAAATCTCAGATGAAACTTTTGGCTTGACCTTATCAGCAATTTTGAAATTGTTAGTACTTGACAATTCTTAGAGATGAACTCCATAAAGGTGGTGTGATCACAGGCATGTGATACTGGGATTTATGGTATGTGATATTATATTAGTCCACCAACTAGTTTATCATAGTTCTGAGTATGGATAATAGGAAGGCCCACCCTAGTAGACAGCACCATCCAAAAGTCAAGTAGTTTGAATGGGATAAAAGAAAGCTAATCATGCTGCTACTGTTGCTTGCTGCTTTGCTGCCTTATGTCTGCCTCTCTATGAACTCTTTTTTTCTGTGTCATTCCCCTCTACCATGCCACTGCACCTCAGAGCCATCTGAGTATTAACTGAAACCTCTGCAAACTGTAATCCAAAATAAAACTTTCTTCCTTTAACTTATGGATATCAGGGATTTTCACCCAGAAAAAAAGAAGTAACTAAGACAGTGGAAAGTAGAGGTTTTTGTTTCATCATTCTTAAATTTTTATGTAAGTCACATCTTTCTGATTAATTGAACAGAGCACAGTACTAAGGCCTAGGCAATGCCTCTTCCACTTCACTAAAAAAATATTGCCAGCACAAACAGATGTTGAAACAATTAGTTGTATATCCCTTACATATTATTAGAAAATATTTTCTGTAGTTTTGTATATTTCTTTTCACATTCCTAACAGAATTATTTTAAGCATAAACTTTCAATTTTGAAGAAATATTATTGAAGTAATTTTTTCTATTGTCAGTTATGACTAATCTTATGTAATTCATATATATATATGTGTGTGTGTGTGTCATATATACTTCTTTTAATTTATATATTAGCTTAATATATATTCTGCCTTCTGTTTATATAATAAAAATGGAAAAAATAAAATGAAAAAGAGTTCATTTGCTCTCTTACATTGCCAGCAACCATAATCTACAAAGCACTAGCTATGGTAACTTTACAACATGACAGTCAGAGGTCTTGAGACACTGCTTCAGATTTAATGATATTTGTGGATCTTGCTAGGAATTTGGTCAGATAAGGGTACTAGAATCAAGGAGAATTTCATGTTTTAGGGAGATGGACCATATCTGGTGGGGTGGCTTCTGTGTTACTTAGGGTAATGAAACCTGAGGTTGGAGAGAAAAGTGCTAAATTGGGATTATTGTCTTGTATAGTATTGGAAAACCTGACTACAATGATATTAAAATTCATAAAACACTAAATTAAATGATACATTAATTGAATACATGGATGAGCAATTGTACAAATAAACTTTGGCCATTCTCTTACTAGATTTCCTCTAAAATTGCACTATGCACTAACAATAAAAATGAAACAATGATTTCAATAAGAGTTTATGCTCTTGCAGAGCATAAGAAGTGTGTTAAGGTCAAGAGATAAAGACTTTGCATTAGATCCAAGGACAATTAGTCTTAAGAAGAGTTCCTGCTGTTGACTAATGGTACAGCAAGGAAAAGCACAAGTGTTGAAATATTCTCAGTGATGGCTTTCCATTCAGATGAGATAAACTAAATAGTGTTTCCTAGTCCAGAAAATATGCAGACTTGTTAATGTCAAGCAAGCTAAGTACTGACAATGAAAGTGTAAGCAAAACTGATTAAAAAGTAAATTTCTTCATTAAACTACTAGTTAGATGGAGAAAACAAAGGACCAAATTCAGAAGCAAGCTGTGTAGTCTATATGACTTGATAATTGATATGCAGAGACAATAAAGTAATGGAGAATTATAAATATAGAAGGGAATGTAGAAGTGATTTAGTAGGGAAGATGCCAGGTCACATATGTAATAGTAATAAATGAATTCTAAGAGAGATCATAACCAACTTACTTATTGAAAGGTTTTAACAAGAAAAATGACAGCATAAATTTCATGTATAAATTTATATTTTGACTATTAACTTTAAATAATATGAAAATATAGGAGTAGAATAAGAAAACAGGTTAGGAGGCAACTTGCAAAGCAATAAAGGAAACTCAGAGCAGAATAGATGCAATGGAACCAATCAGAAGACCTCAGCATACATGTTTAGAAATGAAACTGACAGGATTAGCATGAGAGAAAATGAAGAGCCATGCATGACTACCATGTTGTAAACTAGGGCAATGTAATTGGAATTGGCTAAGGTAATAAAGACTAACAAAGTAATAACTTTCAAGGAAGAGAGCAAAAATAAAGAGTTTAATTTGAACAAGTCAAGTTTGACATTCACATCAGTATCTACCTATGAATATCAACTAGGCAATTATGCTTTGAATTGTGGTGTTCTAACCTGACATACTTTATATGAATACACATCTTGGAATTATCAGATGGTATTTAGTGTCATAATAATGGATAAAATTCCAAATCAGTGACTATAACTAGACACAAAGGCCAAATGCTGATTCAGAGTGAGCAAAGGAAACAGAGAAAGAGCAGGAACTTTTGCAGAATAAGATGTCCCAAAAACTAAATGAAAATGTGGAAGAGGGAACAACATTTGCCTTAACTTATTCCAATAGAACAAGAAAATAAAAGCTGGCAATTTGCAGTGGGGATCAGTAGTCTCCTGGTAAGGAACATGAAGACTCTTGGTTTCCATAAAAATACCATTTTTAGGAAAATAATTATTTTTAGGCAGAATGAAAGTAGAGAAAATGGAAGTAACTAAGACAGAATTTGGTACCGGGGAACTGGAGTGGTTACTGTGACTATTTCTGACCATGTGATTTAGAAACCTTTGAAAGTGGTTCACAGGAGGGATTTGGAAAGTTTTTGGAGATACCAGAGAAACAGGCATTTTAGAATGCAGTAAGCAAAGCATGAATAAAGATTCTAGTCATAGCCTGGATGTATCTAAAATGCTGATTTTTAAAAAAAAGCAGATGGAAAAGGCTAGACTTAGAAGATTTTAGTTGAAAGCAAAGACCTTATTTGGCAGGTGGACTCCAGGCCATGTGTGTTATGCTTGGACAGAAAATGTGTACTTTTGTCCTAAGATTTTGAGAGAGTATAATTAAGAGAAGCAGACTAATTAGTCTCATTAAGGAAATTTTAAAATAGCATAATGATGAGGCTGGGCATGGATACTGTAGCTTTTAACAAGTTCCCCATTAAGAAATAGGAGGAAAAGGAATTCTGAGCATCAACATTTAATAAAGATGGTACCTACAAAGATGGAGCAGAAGAGAACCTGGGAGCTAAGATAGTAATCATAAAAAGATTCAAAGTAGTTTACCAAAGAACAATAGAAAAATACATTGTGTGAATTTAAGATACCAACAAGGACCCACCATTTGCAAGCTAAAAATTAAAAAGTTGTACAATTTTGCCTTGAGAAGAGCATACCAGGACACTCTATTGGTAAAGGGTCACATATGGAATTGATTTCCTGGGATTTAATTCAACATATTTAGCCATTCAAGAACCTGAAAGGTAATGCAGTTTTGATGCAAAAAAACTTGATTACTGTTCCAGGTGGCTGCAGAACTTGGTGTCATCCATGTGTTGCTAGTATTACATTTTATGCAAATGTGGCATGCAAGACTTGTGAGGTCAGGAGGGCTTCCACCCAGATTTTGGATCAAGGCTTGGGAGACCAGGCACTATGGTTCCTGAGAAAGAAGTGTGTGAGTCTCTGAGAGTGAAGCAAAAAATTTACTAGAAACCCCAGAATGTTGAAAAAACTATAAACTTGAAACATCTAAGGAAAGCAAAAAGTAGTGAGCATATTAAACTCAAGAAAGAGGTTATGAAAGGAATAACCTTCAGCAGTGTCTCAGGGGAAGGACCACCTGAGACATTTGGAGTTCACATTATACCACAATTTACTCAAGCACTGAACATGAAATAATAGGATTTAGTGTTTACCTGCTGGGTCGATATTGCTTTGGTCCTATTCTTTTTTATCCTCTTATCTCTCCATTTTGTAATAGGAATGTCTACATTGTACCAATTCTGTTGGCAATGCTTTACTTTCTTTTCATTTTTTTCCCAAATCCATTTTATTTCAAGGATAAAAAGAAGAAAAAAAACTACAACAAAATTTCAAAACATATCAATCAAGGAGCAACAATGGTATATACTTTGAGCACTGTCATTTCCAAATCATTCACCAAGAGCACAAGACATCTGCATTCAATTGAACAATACCAGTACAAGTCTTTCTCTTCTATGAACTCAGAAATCAGTAGTATAACTATCTTAACTATTTTATATACTTATACATACACATGTACATATGGTTTTTCTTTTAGATTCTCACACTAATGAAACAATGATGCTTAGACATGTGTGTCTTATTTATTTCACTAATGAGTATGTTCTCAAGTTGCATCCATTTATCTATAAAAGTCATTTCTTTTCAATTTTACAGGGAATCCCAGATTAGAATTGTCCCTAAACATGAATCCAATAGGACTTTGCCAATACTTAGAGATAGGATATATTCATATTGCATGAAATCATCTGCAGGCCAAGTGTGGAATATAATGGTTTATTTCAAGATGTCTCCCCAAATCTTCATGCATTCGTAGTGGGAATTTTAGGAGGTGATTGGGTCATGAACACATAATTTACACAATTGGATTAATCTACTGATAAATTTATAGTTAAATATGATGTCAGGAATTGAGTCCTGACCAAGGAGATGGGTCACTCAGGAGATGGCCTGCAAGGATCTCCTTAACTCCCATCTTGAACTCTTTCTGCTTTCCACTTGCATGACATGAGCAGTTCTCTTCTGTCATGCCTGCCTACCATACTATTCTCATTTTGAGTCAAGAGACTATAGACTCAAACCTCTCTACACTGTGTTAAAACAAGCTTTTCCTCTCTTAACCTGGTAGGTGTTTGCTATTTCACCCAGCAACAAGAAAAGAGACTAAGACACATACTGTTGGTAATAATAAAAATAAAAATCATAGCAATATATATATACTTTTAATTTTAATAAAAAGATTTATGGCAAGTGTCACCTGATGGTGTCTGTACCCTTAGTGATAGAGAAAGAAAATCTTCCTCTGCAAATTTTCAAAGACATAGCCAGAATGAGATCAGCATGATTCCTACTAAGTACGAGTACCAAGCATCTAGTTAGGTGTCTGTCCAGCACTACACAGCAAATATCCTATCACAATATAACATCTCTGCAGCTTCAAATTACTATATAGTATATACACCATATCGCTGCAGCAATAGTAATCTATTACTTTGGTGAAAATGAAGAGAGTATTTACCAAGTCTCGACTAAAGTTTCTTCATGGAGAAGAAAAACTAACATTCATTCTGGTTTTAAAATTATGAAAATATAAAATACAAGAACAGTCATAAAGCCCTTTTTGTTATATAGACTAATTAGAAAAAGTTCCTCTATAAAGACATTAAAAATATTAAAGTATTGGGGAAACAAGGATGAAAGATGATAGGAACATTTCTTGTACTTTTTGTGATCATTTTAACTTATGATCAAGTACATTTGTAAAGTCTACATGGTGCTTCACACTATATTTTATATCCTGATGAAACTGGAAAAACAAAACAGTACCAGTGTTAATAAATGGCATGCTTATTCCCAATAACAATATCTGCAGAGAGGTTCAGTAAAACTGGGAAAGGAATTTGAGTCGAATACATGAAGAGTTAAATATTAACTGTTTCAACAAAGAGAAAAGGACCTCACACAAGTATTTGATCTTGAAACATATAAGAGTATAAAAATTGAAATTTCAGTGGAAATTCATTGGGAAAGCTATCAGAGCAACTTTGGGTTAGGTGCTGGATTAGAAGATGAAGAAAGAAGTTAGATTTTGCAAAGTGAATGAATGAATAATGGCAGGTGGTAAAACATGGCATACTAATTGGTCTTCATAGTATGTAGAAAAAAATTTTTTCAGAAGAAGTTTCACTTTGCAGTTCAGGCTGGCTTTAAACTCAGTATGTAGCCTAGGTAGTCTTTGAACTCATAGTGATGCTCCTGCTTCTGCCTTTGAGTGCTAGGATTACAGGCATGTGCCACCATACCAGGCAGTATGTGAAGAATTCTGAAGAAAAAATGTTTCCATAACAATATAAGGAAAGACATTAGAGAAGGCTAAGTATATAGAAAATACTGATTTCAAGGCCAAACCTCCAAGTAGTACATACCACCAGTTGAATGTAGCTTCATGAACATGCATTAGCTCTGTGTCTACACTAAAGCTATTTAAGCTTTCTTATCTGTAACTGTAAAGCTGTGAAATGAAGATAATGTAAAATGCATTTATCATTAGTATTATGAAAAAGCAAAACTGTATGGGTTACATGTGATGAAATGCCAAGAATCAAAATAATTTGAAGATACATCTATAAAAATACTACAACTTTGGGATGTTCATAAAAATGGAAAGTTAATATGAGTTATAACAAAAATATTTTGAATATATGCATTCTGAAGTTTATTTGCAACATATGTTATATACTGATAAATCCAAATAATGAATCATACACTGAAATTTTGGTGAAAATATAATGTTGCTGTCCTAAAATTCTTTATACCATATAGTCAGGGTGATTTGACTAAAGGCTATTTGTAAAGAAAATCAATACATATTGCATAGTTATTTCTCTTTACAATCTAATTGCTAAAAATTATGAAAATTTTATACGTAAGGTTATAATTTATCATCAAACCAAAACACTTAAGAATTAAAAAAATGTGTTAACAATTCAAAGCTACAAATTTCCCTCCTTAGGGATAAAATATGAATATTTGAGCAAAGAGTCATCCTAATTACAGAACCTTAAATGTCTGATCATAATTATTTGACACAGATGAGAAAAAGTAAAACAGATACTGGTTTGAATTCATGTTTTGAAGAGTTTTCAACTCACCCCCATTCACTAGCACCTTCTACTTTCATTGAAGGTAACAGTGATGAATGCCATTAGATTACATAGATAAAATACTCTTTGAGGCAGAGGGAGTAAGGGAATGATTCTGTAGAAATAAGAACTAAAACATTCCTTATATTGTCTATATTTAACTTTCACTCATCTATGTTTCTCAAGATAAGTATTTATGAGTCCAGCACATCCATGTGGCCTCTGAACCTACTGGAGCCTTACGCATTTCCTCCCTTTCTAACATGAATGGAAATGTAGCAGTTGAAGTCTCAGAATATCGTAGTGAAATAAATCATTGGATTTTTTATTATTCCCATTTACCTGACATGCTGGAAAGAGGGAGAAACTCTCCAATTCGATGTCTCTGACCCTCGTCTCTATAGCTGAGAGGTCACAGATGAACTGGATAGAAGAGAGTCCTGCTTGTATATGGACTGGCAGTGCCAACATAATTTTGAGAACAGTCAGCCAAGATCACTCTCTACTGTGATTGTGACTGTGAAGTCACTACTGTGATGTCAAGATATCATAAAACAAAACAGAGCTCACTCTAATATTAGGACCTAATTCCCCCCAAACAGCCTAACTAAACTTAAAAACATTTATGAGATAAATACAAATCAATGTCCTCATTCCTAATCTGCAGGTCACAATATAGCCACTATCTTCTCCACCTTGATTTAAATCAATTGTGGTTGACAAAACAAAGAAAACTAGATCCAAACTATCACTAAAAGTGTAATTAGAGAATCAGATTTGGGTGTGTAGCATCCTAACACTAACCCACATATGCGATAAGCTTCCGTATTATACATAGGCTTTACACGTGATAATCAATCTGTTAAACTGAAAATTGGTCTAAGATATTCTTCCTATATATATGTAAAATTTATAAAACTAAGGAGGCTATAGAGAGCCAAGAAATACATACTCGAGTATTTCCATTATTTAACAGTCATGTACTCTTTCTGCTTACCAACTAAAATATGGTGGATGAGGCAATGTATTAAAGTGCTTAGGAAAAATTCATGCAAGAAACCCATTCTGTTTTCCACTGCTACTCCAGATCTTACCTTTGACAACTATAATCCCCAAAATTGACATAATAGAATGTCTTACTCATAAATGACTAAAATAAGTAGGTTTATATTTAATAATGAAGTCACAGTTTATATTTAATAATGAAATCCCACTGAAAGGCAAAATTTAATTGGATAAGATGAAAGACATAACAAACTTCATTGAATATACTTTTTGTATTGCAGCATAGGAAATCTTAATGCAACAGTTTGTAACTAATTTGTTTATTATCCCATAGTTTTCTTCATAACCTTCCTCTTCTTACTTGTCTGGTTTAAGACAATTTTCTGATTTCCAGTAGCTAAGAGACAAAAGAGATTTAGTCTCGATTTAGAGGTCAGAAGTATTGCGCTCTGGGTAGAGATTAGTCGCTGTGCACTGCATGTCTTCTGTCTTTAAATCAGATACTCAGACCCAAGTATTTCTAGAGATTTTTCTCCATTCAGACAAATTCAAACAACTGGAAATGAAAGCCCCATTTCAGGTCAAGTCTCCTTGTAAAGAAGACATTTACATCAATCACATCTATAACACAATAGTAGTGATTCTGAATGTCTATCTTCTGGACTACTTTCATCAGAGAATAAGTCAGTAGAAGAAGGAACAATTAAA
Source organism: Dolichotis patagonum (assembly GCA_004027295.1). NCBI lineage: Eukaryota > Metazoa > Chordata > Mammalia > Rodentia > Caviidae > Dolichotis > Dolichotis patagonum. The sequence continues at coordinate 19,784 of PVJX010014350.1, forward strand.
GATGTTTCTGGCTCTCTCTACATGTACTATACCCAACAAAGTACTTTTGAAAATGTTTTCTACATTTCATAGTAGAAGGAAAAATACAAAAAGAGATGGTACTATGAAGGTGAAATAAACATAAATTAAAAATAGCTTCAGTATAGTAATTCAATTAAAAAGTACACTTAGATCATTTCATATTTCATGCATCATTAATATTTCTTATTAGGAGCAGGATCTCTCTCTTAGAGCAGCACTCACCCCTTGCTAACTCTGTAATTGTAGATTATGGTCCCTGGCCATGGCCACCCACAAACTCTAAGTCAGTTATGTGTTTTATTTCTTCTTAAAACAGACCAAGCCAAAACTTGATCATAGATGAGGTCAGTACCCCCGGAGAAAAGGTCAATCCAGGGCTCCACAGTTCTAGGGCAAAATAACAAATCTGTCCAGCAACACTGGTCCCAAGAAGAGCCCACAGAGAAAATTTTGACTTGCTGGATTTTTAGACTACAGATCTTGGAAAGAAAATAGTCATTCAGAAACACAGAGGAATTTTTTTAACTGATTGAATTATTATTATCAGTAGTAGTAGTAGTGGTAGTAGTAGTAGTAGAATCATTATTTGTATGTTTCTTTTTCATTCCTTAGTTTTTTTTGTCTTTTTTTTAGTTTGGGCTTCCATTCTTTCTGTTTATTTCTTTTAACATTTTGTCATTCACAGTTTTTCTTCCATCTTTTATTTGTCTTTGTTTTTTTGGCTTTGTTTTGTTTTGTGTTGTGTTGATTTGGTTTGGTTTTGCAGTGCTAGGGATTGATTTCAGGACCTCACACATGCTAGGTGAGTTCTCTAACACTGAACTACAGCCTCAGCTCCCCTCTGTGCTTTCCTTATCTTCTTTTTCTTGTTTTTTATATTATTATTATCTAATACTGTTAGTTCCTTATATTCCTCAGCAGGACCCCCTATCTTTTATCTTCTCTTTATCATTTTCTATTGATTAATATCTTAAATCTTACTTTTCTCATTCTCCAGTTCCTCAACACCTCCATGTTTACTAGTACAACCATTAAACTTTATGAATGTTAGTTAATTTTATGCTACTTGTGTTTAATATTGTTCTATTGTTACTGGGGGTAAAGTTGTTTCATTTAGTAGATATTTGCTGTACATATTATTTGATTTGTATTAATATTTATACTGTAATTATAGATAGAATTTATGATCAAGAGTGGTATATTATTTCTTCTAATGTTATGTCAATATTCAACTTGTCTTTGGTGTCATTATTATTGCTGATTTTATTAATATAGCCAAGGTGATATAGTTGGTGCACTTAACTTGTATTATATGTACGCCAATACCTGGACTACTTTTAAGTCATTAACAGTATTATAACTCATTCTCAGAGAACTGGGTACTGGGCCAAATATACTTCAAACTCCCCATGCAAAAATGTGGGTGTATTCGGGGGCACAGGCAATGACCTAAAGGTAGCCATGCCTAAAAGACATTTCTGAAAAATACACATTAAAGAGGTTTCCATGTTGCAAAAAGCCTTTCACTATAACGAACCTGAAAGTTCTATTACAAAACTAAGCAAAACAAATGAAAAATAGAAGCATGAGAAGGCAAACCAACAAGATACATACAAAGATCCGTCATAGCTAATCCATGTGGCATGGTGAGGGAGGAAATGAAAAGCCCTCAGTCAAAATTATTTGAAATAATAACAGAGGATATAAATAAGGTTCAAAAGGTACTTGATGGAGAGGATTGAGTATTCAGATAATGGACTGAATAAAACCACCACTATGTCTACAAAAATATACAAAAACAGAAGCTGGATGAGTCAAAAAAATTACACAAACTATGAATACACAACACAGAAAAGAATCAGAGTCCATAAGAGAGATCAAACAGATATTCAAGAGATTAAATAATCTAACAAAAGTAAGGGCATCAGAAGTGTCCAATGAGGATAGTGCCAGAACTAGAAGACAGGGCTGTTGCCGGTCATCAATTAATAAGAAGTACTTGAAGAACAATAAGAGAAAATGAAAAATGATGCAAAGTAGACTAAGATTAATTGGAATTAGTGAAAAAATAAGAAGACAGGACATATGATATTTCTTTACTGAAATAATGGCAGAAAATTTTCCAAATATGGAAAAAGCTTCCAACATAAAATTAAGTGAGACATATATAGTCCCAAATACTCGTGATTAGAAAAGAACCTCTAAAGGACACATCATACTCAGAAGTTCAACACAAGAATGGAATCTTAAAAGTGGTTAAAGAAAAGCAGCTAATCACTTTTAAAGGCAATGCAATGAATCACTTACAAAGGAAACACTTTATAAGACTACAAAACAGAATCATTAAAGGCAAGGAGAGCTTAGAGTGACATGATCCAGCCCCTAAAAGAATAAACCTTGCAACTTACCTGGCACACTGATCAAAAATACCTTTGAAAAATGACAGAATAAGATATTTCCATGATAAAAAGGATCTAAAAAATCCATGACCACCAAACCAGCATCTCAAAAAAACTTATCAAGGAAATCCTAGACAGAGAAAATTTCAAAAGGTTCCGTACAAAAAAATATATAGGCAGGATGAGTAGTTTACTAGCAGGAAAAGAGGAAAATCAGCAATAGGAAAATATAGCAATGATAGGTCTCAATCAAGCTGATCAAGGCAAATGGTCTCAATTCTCAAATCAAGACAGCCTGGCAGAATGGATGCAGAACACAATTTTGTAATATGTTGTAGGAAAGAAATAGACTTAATCCAAAAAGAAACTCATAGATGAAAAATAAAAATTTCAGAAAACTATATTCCATGCAAAATAGGAACCTTAAAACAAGCATGAATAGTTAGCCTGTTTTCAGACAAAGTAAACTTCAAGCCAAACTTATCAGAAGAGGTAAATATAGTCATTATATTATGGTTAATGGAACATTTTGACAGAAAAATATAATTTTTAACACATATACACTGGACTACAGCATACCCAATGATACAAAGCAAGGAAAACTGGACAAAAAGGTTAGATTAATAGAAATACAATTATAGCGTATAAGATCTTAATACACCACTGTCACAGGTAGATCAATTGGACAAAGAAATAGAGTTGAAGAAAGTTTTGCAAATGGATTCAGTATATGTCTTCAGAGTGTTATACCCCAAACACAAAATCTAATTCTTCTCAGCAGCACACAGAACTTTCTCCAAATATAGACCACATACTAGGCAATAAAGCATGTTTAAGCAAATGCAAAAGAATAAAAATTATACCATATATCTTATCAGATCATAGAAAAATGAAACTAGAATTCAATCACAAAAGAAATCACAAATATTATACAAATACATGGAAACTAAATGACACACTCTTTAATAGTCAATAGGTCACAGTAGAAAATAAGTGAGGAATAAAACAGTTTTAGGAATTAAATGATAATGCCAATACAATATAGCAAAACACTTGGAAAGCAAAAATGCAATTTTTTTTCTGGTACCAGGAATGAAACTCAAGACTATGTTCTTGCCAGGCAGGCATTATGCCGCTGAGCTATATCCCCAGCCTCAAAAATGCAATCTTAAGAGGAAAGTTTGAGGCTGTGAATGCCAACCTGCAAAAACAGAGGAAACCTACATAACCTAAAGATGTTCCTCTGTCTCCTAGAAAAATAAGAAGAACCCAAACCTAAAGTTAGTATTAAAAAGAAAATTATAAAGATTAGGTTTGAAATAAATGAAAGCCTACAAAAAATACAAAGAATCACTGAATCAAAGTACTGTTTCTTCTAAAGAACAAATAAAATGCAAAAAAAAAAACCACCCTTAACCAACCTTATCATAAAGAAAAAGGAAAGGAAAGATAAATTGATGCTATGAGAAATGAAAAAGTTTATTTTAGAGAGATGCTCCCAAAATTCAGAAGATTCAGTAACTATTTTACAAATCTGCATGCCAATAAATTAGAGAATTCAGAAGACATGGATAAATTCCTATACACGTATGGGAGACCAGATGAGAATTGAGGTCTAATTGATCTCTCTGAACACAAAGTAGAAAAACACAAAGTTGTGCACATTAGGCAACACATAGGGTTGACGGCACATTGAAGGCTCTAGAGAAAAGTCAACACAGGTGAGATCTCCTTGTTTACCTGGGCATAATTAATATGACAATAGGAGACAGATCAATCTTGTGCTACTGGTTAATTTCTTGCACATGTCTAAGTAAATAAAAGCAAGATGTGCCAGAAGCTTGAACTCTCTTCTATGCCCATTAGAGGAAAGTACCTGGCTGCCTGCATGCTAGACTAACTCTATGTCTGCTTATCTTTTATCCTTCTTTGCTCTCTTGGGTCAAGGAACAAACTACATTTGCATTATCAAAACTGAACCAAGAAAACATAAAAATCCTGGTGACCTAGTAACAGGCAATGAAATTAAAAGTAGTAATAAAAACACCAAAAAAGAAGAGCCCGGGTCATGATGGAGTCAATGCTGAATTTTACAAGGACTTCACCAATACTACACAAACTCCAAAAACATACACTGGAGGAATGACCACCTCTTTAACACATTGTAGTGGGAAAAGAAAGGGAATGAAAAATAGTTAAAATGTATTGTATAAATATATCAAATTCCTACAAGGAATATAAACAACATATAGTACAAACATATACTAATAAAAATTGAAAGTGTAGAATAAAGGGTATTTGGGTTCAATTCATACCTTCCTTTTGAATGTAGTATTATATAAAGTCCTACTGTCTTAGAAATTAATTTAATCTTAATTTAAGAAAATGTTTTATTAATGACAATTAACAAATAATACAGTTTATTTTGGTATATCTGTGCAAGCTTTATTGGTCAGATACAATTACAGGTATAACACTACTCCTGGTGCCAACTTGTATTAGCTTCCTGTAACAAAGACAATATACCTGGTAACCACAATTTTTAGTTAGAAAGGTTTAATATGGCTCACAATTTCAGGGAATTAGTCCATGGTTAGTTGTCCTATAGGCACAAACCTTATGGTACAATAATGTGGTGGAGAAAATCAGCTTAGTTCATGGGGTCTGGGAAACAGAACAAAGGACAAGCACCAGAGAAGAAAGGACCAAGAACCATATGTAGCTCCAAAAGTAACACCTCTGTGACAAATCCAGAAGTAACCATTATATGCTTTACTAATTGCATAGGCAATCAAGTTGACACAATAAGGCTTAACCATCACACACTTATATAACACACATTGATTCTTTCCATTCCCCATGATTCCCCACTTTTCTCTGCCCTCCCTTCTACCTCTCACTCCCATCCTCATCTCAGTAAATCTTGTACTTAAAAACTCATTTTAATAAACCTATTATTACAAGTTTTATATGTATACAAGAATGTGCAAACCATACAGAGATATACCACATTATCATCTTATGTTCATACACTATATTAATACAGTATACTATGACCCATCAAAATTAATAGCTATCTATACCTATTCCAGTACTTTTTATATGATGTTTTATTTTCTGTTTCAGGATTCCAGCAAGGATAATGTGTGGCACTCTGTTTTTGTAGACTCCTCTAGAAGAGAACGCATCTTAGTTTTTTGTTTTTTTTTAATTTTATACAGCAGCTAGGGGTTGTGAATGTGGTTCAGTGGTAGAGCTCTTGCCTTGCATTTATAAGGCCCTGGGTTCAATCCCCAGCAACACCAAAATAAAATGTAGCTAAGCTATTTTGTCACAATCTTTATTTTATCTGGGAACAATCCTATCTCCTAGATTACATTTCAGATTTGCACACATTATAATTCAATGCTTAGTGCTATAAAGCTCTATGGATTTTCAGGAGATATTTTCTACTGTCCATTATTCAATTATGGTACAAAAGGGTTTCAACCTTTGCATAATTCTCTGTCCATTTTTTAGATAATCATGTAAATGGAAAAAAAACAGCAAAAGTCTTCTCAAACTTGTCTCTATGTTTCTCAATGTACCATTAAAATTGATAAACAATTTTGTGAACTGATAGTTAATTCATTTTTATCACTGTTTTCTTGTTGCAACCTCTTGCTTGTATAGAAGAAATTTTTGAAATAGTTTCTAATTTGTACTAATTAATAATATGGATTGTAGAAGAAATTTCTGTATAGGCCTTTAGGTAGACATTTTTACACACCAATTATGTAAATATGGTAAATAATAAAGATTTTTGTAAGAGGTCACTTTCTACTTCCAAATTTTTCTTTGAGAATATTTGTTTATCATAGCTAAACAGGTACTGATAGAGCCAGCTATAATAATGTACATAAAATATATGATTCTGCATTTGACTTTACTTATTTATTTATATTTGAGATAGGATCTCCCTATGCAGTGAAGATAGGCCTTGAACTCACTTACGTAGCCCAGGCTGGCCTCAAAGTCACAGTAATCCTCCTCCTCAGCCTCCCAATGTTTAGATTATAGGCGTATGCACTACCCTCAGCATCACTTGACATTTAAAAGCACAACTGGTTGACCTGTCTCCACCTTTATGTCAATCTAATTAGCTGGATCGATGAATCATTTTCTAAAAAATAATGTTTGATCACTCTGATAGAGTTGATTCACATTAGAATCATGCATTTTTATTTTAATAAGCATGGTGTTTAGAAGAACCTGAAATTCAGTGTCTTCATTTTTAACTAAATAATTAAATTTCAGCTTGATACATAAAATTACATATACTTGTGGTATGCAACAGAGTGTTTTGAAATATATATGACACTAAATAACATTTTGTTTCTTGTTATCACTGCCTATTTCATTATATTCTAAAGCAACCACCTCTTTCACCAAAACTAAACAAAGTACCATTTATTAACAGTTTCTTAAAGGTAGCAATATTCTTTCTGAAGGGATAATTCTATTTTGTTATATACACGAAAATCATTTGTAACATTTCTAGTAATGTTTAACTTCAATTTTGTTATTATTATAGATTGTGTTCTAGCCAAAGAAAGCATAAGTACTCAAAGATATCTCAGGGGCTCATTTTCAGATTTTAAAATTACATAATTTGATGTAATTACTAAAGTTATACATGACTGTAAATTAAAAGAAAAATTAAACTACCAACTAAATTGCCTCACCTTTGAAAAATTCAGAGGAATATTTGCTAAACTTACAATAGTTAAAAACAGTTAAAAACAGTAAGATAACAAAGAAAAGTTTTTATTGTGGAAAATTTCTTATTAATAGTTTAAAATGCTGAAGTTTTACTTTTTCCATTTATTTGTTATGTGAAATATATATATATATATATATATATATATATACATATAGTCATATATAGTATATATATGGGGGGGTTAGTAATGTCACTGTATTTACTGGGAAAAGCTGAAAGGGCTTTGATTTTAATAAATATTCCATAGTTCTGCAATTCACCAAGATGGAAGGCACCAATAAAGATGAAATTTAAGAAATGCAGATGGAATATACTCAATAGGATGCAGTCAAGAGCCATTCCATTTATAATTTAATGTGACTCAGAGGTTTATTTTCAGGCTCCAGCCTCCTTCTTAATATTTCTGTTCACATCTTCCCTGAGACTTTTATTCTACTTTGCAACAACTAGTTTATTCTTATTTCTTTCATGAAAACTACTACAGTAAAGTATACTTTCCATGGAACAATATTATCCGTAAAACTGTGGTTTCACTTTTGTCCTCTGTTTCATTTCCTAATTGTGAGCTTGATAAATGAATATGAACTTACATATCATAAAAATGGTGGTGATTGAATTCCCCAAAACAATTATATCACTTATTTCTGAAAGTTTGTGTCTCAAAAATCTGTTGGAAAAAAACTAAAATGTGTAAAAACTCACTATTAGACGAATGGGTGTGCTATGATGAATTCTAAGCTAATCAAAAAAATTGATAAACCATGAGCCTCAAAATGATATATTTGCCTCTATTTCAGAAAAGGCATCCAAACAAAAATGCTACATATGTAAAAATTGCAAGCTGAAACCTCTAAAAATCTTTGGAGCTTAGTTTAGAGAAAATAGGTGCCTAAAGGGTAAGTGCTACTTTAAATTTTTTGTGCCATTAGTTATTATAGGAAGTGTGTGTAATACTAACAAGGTCATTGAAAATTTTTGTTGGTTGTAACATATTAGCTAACATGGAGTTGATTCACTGAAACATCATCAAATTGCCTAGAGATATTTATTTAATAAACTACTAGTTAAATACATAATTTAATAAAAATCTTATAAATCTGTGGAAATTTGATGGTTCCCATCAGAGTAGTTAGAGAGCAAAGGAACACTATCAAGGCTAAAATCATCTTATAGGGATAGCAATTGCTTGTTAATGAAACTACAGAGCCCAGAAGCCCAAGAAAATGGCCCTGGTGGTAATGGCAATGATGTGTTTAATGACTTCAGCTGAGTGGCTTTTAAAGAAGATAAACACACTAGGAAATCTGTTTAAAAATGTTCCAAGGAGACATTTTGGTTTACTGAACAGAGGATTTAATTTTATAGGATTTTTTTGAAATTAGTGTTTGTAAAGACAAAATGGACAGTTACGTTTAGACTTTCCTTGGCACAAGATTTCCACAGGGGTGATGTTTATAGCTAATAGATTTTAATTCCCTGTGTTTTCAAAGCTATTACATGCAAAGTTGCTCAACAAAAAATGTGGACTCTGAGCCCTTTTTATATTCATTCTAATGTTGATGTTAAGTATAATTAGTATCAAGTAATCATAGCCAATGTCTTGAAGTCTAAACTAAAAACAAGAAATTAATTAGATTGAATTTAAGCTTTCACCTAAGGGAAAAGGTATTTCCAAGAAGAATATTCTACAAATTTAAATAAAGTGCTGTAAGAAAAACCACACAGAAATATTTTCTCATGGCATCAAAGCAAATGTCTGCATTTATTTTTCTGTCAAATTAGGTGTCGTTCTTGTTTTTTCACTGTATGGACCATATGAATTCACTTATGTAGGCATGTTTGTATCCTCAGTTATAGAGAGAAATATTAATGCTCCGTGTAAAACTACCCAAGTTTGAAGGAGCAATTCTAGATCAGAGATAATGGAGAGCATTTTGCACTCTCCAAGCTCTCCAAAATTCCATTGGAAATAAATATCAATAAAGTATGTACAAGAAAACAAACATAAGAGCTAAAGAAAATAAAAAGCAGAACCAGCAGGTGTCCAGAAACTTTGAAGAAAAACTGTAAGAGAAAAAGTAACCAAGTTAATAAATATGAACACATTTATAAGAGGAAGAGGCTGGGAAGAATAGGATAGAGGAAAAGTTGATTCCAAATACAGGCTCAAGAGATGTTCATTAACTTTTGGGGGGAATTTGTGTAAATATTGGATATCAGACATTAAATCTGTAATCTATTTTACCCTTAAATGTAAGATGTCCTGAATAAGCATGAAGTTAGTAAGGTTACACTGAAGCTGAGAACATCTCTGGAGCCAACAGCAGGAATGCTGTCCATTGACAGCAGTATTAATAGATGAACAAATTCATTCTTGGAAGTAATTTGAATTATGCGTCTTCATGTCTTTCACACCCAGGTTCCTTGTAAAACAAGCGTTGAGGCAAGAATTGAAAGCAGCTAAAGGGGACGTTATACTAAATGAAGTAAGCCACGTATAGAAAGATAAATATTTCATGGTCTTATATATGGAAGCTAAGAAATCAGAATTCACAGGAGCAGAGTTTCTACAATTTTGGGTGGCTCCCAAGGCTAAGAAGTGACAGAGATGAAGAAGTATTAGGCAAATGGCACAAAGTTTATGTTCTGCAAGAGTAGTAAGTTTTTTCTAGATCTATTGCAACATAGAGACTACAATTAATAATAATGTGTACTTCTCAGTTAGTGTTAAGTGAATAAATTTCAGATGGGTCTCATTATGCAGTAATGAAAAAATAAGTAAATAAAACAGATGTAGTACAGAAGTAAGCCAATAAGAAAGGAGGACAGGAAATATAACATACTCCCGCACCTCCCTAGTTACTTCATCACCAGATAACTTGTTTACTCATATGAAACAAGTTCCCTTCACATGTAAAGGTAAAATATCTATTGGCACACCTACTTGTAAAGGAAAGAGTGGGTTAAAAGCAATAGTAAGCCATGGAAAAGGAAGAAAAGTGAGGGGAAAGTGAATTGATTTGTAGTCAGCATAATGGAAGGAGAATCCAGTTATTTGGATCCCATTGTCTGAAAGAACATGATGACAGATTGTGTGGCATAAAATCTGTAAGGAAGGCTTCACAAATAGTTTGTTTAAATAAATTAATCTCTGGGAATCATATGGCTAGAGTGCGTTTAAATACCTGACAGTCAAAATTAAATCAATAGCTCCACCTAGATTTAACTAACAAAAATAGTGTTTATAACTCTCTTTTTGCACAAACTTATATAGAAATAAAAACATTGGAATGTGTTCATAAAATGTGGGATATTATCAAGAATGATTTCCCAGAAATTGTTCATGTCACATGTATTAGTGATGGCACTCACTTAAATTGAATGTAAATATTCAGTCCAATTGATTTATATTAATTGGAATGTGCTAGTCTATTTTATGAGGTGTGTGAAACTTAGGCAATGTTGTAAATATAGATTCTTAAAATTTGATTTGAAAATGTTGGAACCAATATTTAAGTCATTAGAAGAAAATCTTTGGTAGCAAGAGTTCATATCCTTAACTCAATTTTAAATGTAGTTTAATATAATATGTAAAGAATTTTTAAAATGTGAATTTCAGTGCTGAAAATATACTAATAGGAATACCAAGGGAAGTAAAGAGCTAACAGATAACTTCACAAAAAATCTTACAAGAATTTATTTTTACAGCTTTTGTTTTTCATTTTTTAATATTCCCTATATAAGATTCTTTCTGTTATGAGATGTTAAAAATTGTTTTCTTGGGAGAGAAAAGATGGCCAACCAGTAGGTAGCAGGATACAGAGGCTCTCTGAGAGAGACAGCTCAGATGCCAGAATAGAACATCCTGGAGACCCAAACAGAGAGAGATGGATTCTCTCAACCTAGGAAGAAAATGAAGGGAAAGGAGCTGCTTGAATATGAAGTCCTGGGGCTACCGTTGGAGAAGCTAAGATTGGCGAGCACGGCACTCTCACTGAGCCACTTGAATTCGTGCCCAAGATCAACCTGAGCATCGAACCTGTGCCAATGCAACTGGATTGAGTGGCCCCAAGTGTGGAGCTGAGTTGCCCTGAGCAAGACTTGCCCAGAGGTGCCATGGATTCATGCCGCAGCTGTGCTAAAGTCACAAGTCGGAGAGCCCAGTGGAGAACTTAGTCAGAGAGGGACCAGCATCAACCCACTGTGAATGCTGGGAATAAGACCCTCTCATGGAAAAGGGGTGAACAACTGGATGACGTTGGAGTCAGGCAGGATGGCCCTAACTTGGTAAAGAAGTGGCTTGAGTTGGTTGTTCCCCTTGTGGAGCAGATTGGTGGGATCTGCTCGGCCTGGGCAGGGCCCCTGGCTGGGACCCAGTGGATCATCCCAAACAAATTCCATAAGCACGGCATGTGCTGACACAGTGAAGGCCTGTGAAGGTTGACTGGCCCAGAAGGGAGAAGCCAGCATACACTGCCCCTGCCTGCACTGCAGTCTCTGACAGAAGACTGGAGAGGGCAGAAACTCTAGCCTGCATGCTAACGAATAAGAAAAGGGGCTGGGAATTACAATATACACTTGTATGGAAGGAACCAAAAACATGATGAGAGAGAAAAATAAGAAAAAGCCCCCAGCCCCCAACCCTGAGAATATTGATCCAGGAGAGGTAAATACAAAAGAGAATGAGGGCAGCAGACATGCAACATCAAACACGGCATCAGAGGACATAAAGAGATATCTTTGGGACCTTGTAAATGACATCAAAACTGAAATATTAATTCAAGTTAAGCAACAGATAAGTAGATTAATAAAAGAAAGGCAAAGCACCTCTGAAGGAGACACAGATGGAAGAATGGAGGAACACAAAGAGAGAGAAACATTCAATTAAGAGTATAAAGAAAACCTAAATATCATGAAGCAGATTCAGAGATTACCAGGAAACTAAAAACTCCATTGAAAGCTGTCAAAACTGCTTGAAAGAAACTAAGGATAGACTATCAAAAATTGAAGACAAGCTTGCAATATGTGATCAAGAAAGGGAAGATCTCTTAAAAATAACAAGGAAACAGGCAGTAACAGTAGGAAGGCTAGAAGATGACAACAGAATCTGTAACATAAGAATAAAGCATGTGAATGAAGAAGCAGGAGTCAAAACAAAGGAAATGAAAAGGTTATTCACAGAAATTATTAAGGAAAACTTCCCCAGCATAGAAAAAGGAAATGATATGCAGATGTATGAAGCATACAGAACTCCAGCCACCTAAAACCAAAACAGAGCTACACCTAGACACATAATAATCAAGATCCCAGAAATTCAATATAAGAACAGAATATTAAAAGCCATCAGAGAAAAGAAAAGGATCACCTATAAAGGAAAGCCCATCAAAATCAAGGCAGACTTTTCCACACAGACCATCAAATCAAGAAGAGCTTGGAGTGAAGTAATTCAGGCCTGAAAGAAAAAACCTCCAGCACAGATTGATGTATCCTGAAAAACTCTCTCTAGAAACTAATGGAGAAGCAAGATGCTTCCATGACAAAGAGGAACTGGGAGAATTTGTGACCACCAATCCAACCCTACAAAAAATACTAAAGGACATTCTGAAGGACATTCTAGAGAGAGAAAAAAAGAATACAAGGATTTCAGGAACAGTGGCAGAAATTCTTCAATGAACAGGGCAGACAGTGGAATGAAAGAGAAAAATAAACAACCAATGGCAGAAAAATAGAAAAGCAGAAGTGAGGCAGAGAAGATTGGCTGTAATCTCTAATATAGATGGCCTCGACATACTAACAGAAACACAGGCAGAGTAGATCAGGAGATAGGATCCATTGAGATACTCTGTATAGGAAACATAATTAACCTGAAAGAGTGTTTATGGACAGAAAGTCAAATATAAGAAAACAATACTCTATGTGACAGGGAACCAGAGAGAAATAGAGGCAACTCGACCAGCACCTGCAGATTGGATGAAAAGACAGGATACTTTTGTGCAGTAGAGAACTACTCAGCTAAAATGAAGGAAAATCTTGAGACTTTTATAAGTAAAGGAATACAACTCGAGATCAAGCCCAGGAGTCAGAAGGTTCAGAACCAGTTAGGATGAATAGCAGGTTGCTCCCCTCAATCTAAAAACCGAGGGAGTTAGTGGGACCCAAAATAAGTGGTGCACCCTATGGGAGTGAAAGGGGGAGGAATTGTCTAAAAAAGGAAGGCAGAGAATATTGTTAATAGGGTAACAAGATTTAAATTCTACATTATTCTCACCACTCTGCGTAGATGGATTATATGCTGTTCCAGTTTGTCTACTTACACTAGATTTGAGGGCATGGTCAGCTATCCCAAAAATAGCAGGACATATTATGTCCTGTAATGATCCTTAATTTCCTATCAACTTAATCTGAAGCCCTTATAACTTATACTGTCTTATTATGACTGATCTTATTTGAAACTGGCTTGTTAGATTGCTGTTTTGTATTAACTGATTTTATTCAAATCTGTTATGATCGATAGCATCAAGTCTAAGAGTATAGGCAACTGGAATGAAGATGACAAGATTCACTAAGATACCCACTCTGGTTTGATTATTACCTGCTTTTGAAGTCTTATAATGTCTCCAATGCTTTGTTGTTATTATTGTTGTTATATACTGCTGAGACATGATGGTAACCATTATAGATCACCGTGTATTGCAGTTTTATATGACTTTTTTGCTTCATGCTTTTCTATGAATTGTTTTGCTTTGTCTTGCTTTGTTTTGTTTTTCCCTCTAATACAGAAAGGATAGATATACATGTAGAGACTCACGCATGTGTAGAGCTTATAAACAGATTATGAGAACCAATTATATAATGCAGGATGAAATGGACAACTACTTTGAAGAAAAAGAGACACTACATTACCCAGTGCTGATTCCATAACATCATGATGTGAAATCCAGCAATACTATCATTCTTTGTTCAAAATGATTTTAGCTTGTTTTGTTTTGTTTAAGTTCAACACACATGAAGGTATGGACAGCTGTTTTAAAGAGAATGAGAGACACTATGACAGCCTTTCTTGGCTTCCCTATTGCCTGGTCTTGAAGACATGAAACACCTTCCTCATCCTGTTCAGATCAGTTTCATAATATGTTGTTTCATGTGAATTCCCTGTATGTGATGATATGGACAAGTATTTGGAAGAAAACAAGAGTCAATATGATCGATAGTGAATATCTTCGATTGCCTAGCTTTGAAATTTATGTCTCTTATGTTGCTTTCTTGTGATCCACTTTGTTCTGTTGTGTTTAATTTTACCCTTTTGATATAATTGCATGTATGTTTAAGTGACCATATTATTGTTTGACATATTGACCATATTACTATTTTTGTTAGATCGTGGAGCAGAACTGTTAACAGTCTCACTGTTTGAATGTCTACTTTGCATGTTTTAATTTTGTAATTTGAACAACTATTTCCAAGATGTCAGTATGTAATTTATCAAGTAATGACTTCTTAGTGTATTTTTTTTGTTCTTTTCCTTTTTGCCTTGGAATTCTATATTGATACTACCCTTTATTCTGTTTTGTTTTGTTTGCTTTTTTTCTCTTTAAATAAATTTTTTTTAAAAAAATTGTTTTCTTAATGTTCCTGTGAGGTTGAACATTGTTTTTGATTGCACCATAAATATAATACTGTGTTAATATAAAGATAGCCACATAAGTCACCATGCATGTAAAGTTAATTTTATATTAATAATAAAATTTAGAAAATGAACTACATAATTACCATATCATATGCACTAAAGTAAGATGTCAAAATTAAAATTAAATAAGTGCATTTTTTCATGTACAATAAGAAGAAAATGGGAGTGCTTTCATGAAAAGGAAGCCTGAAAATAAAAAAGGAGCATAAAATAAATACTAGCAGCTAAAATTCCTGAAAAATTTTTCTATAATCTGAGTGTGTATAATTACAAAAGATTTGATTGTGAATTCAGAATCACATTAATCAGAGATCTTATGTAGGGTAAAGCATTAATAATGATTTTAAGAATAAGAAAACCAAAAATTTCCATGAGATAGAGGTAAGTCTGAGAATAAAAAGAGACAACCTATGTTCTTTTTCACAAACAACATGCACTGTGGTCCAGAATAGATGTGCCTTTAAGGAGGTTCCTCGATTTACTTGAATATTGTAAATTATTTCGTTTTTATACTACCTGGAGTTGCGCATAGCAGGCAATATTCTCAAGCACCTATGCCTCATAGAACAACAGATCAGGAGCTTTATTTACTGAATACCATCCAGTAGTCAAATACAAAATCCTAAGAACATATCAGAGATAGGATTCCTTTATTTTAGCAAATCTCATTATTTTCTGGTAAGTAAACTTGACAAAAAGATCCCTTTGTCAAAGTAAAGTGGTTGAGTGTGTTTGGAGTTTTCTCTGCATCTTTTAATCTGTCCCACTGATCCCCAGATATGGTTTGTTTTTGTTTGTTGGTTGGTTGGTTTGGGTTTCTCTTTTTCCCCCCAATACCACACTGTTTTTATCACAGTACTACTACAGTATAATTTAAAGTCAGGGGTAATGAGGCAACCTGCCTTCCCACTGTTGCACAAAATTGTTTTTGCTATCCTAGGTCTCTTCTGATTCCAAATGAATTTGAGGAATTTTTTTTCTACTTCTGTGAGGTATCCTAGTAGCATTTTGATAGGGATTGCATTAAATCTATATAATGATTTTGGCAGAATGACCACTTTCACTATGTTGATTCTTCTTGCCCAAGAACAAGGGATATTTTTCCATTTTCTAATATCCTCCTTGGTCCTCTTTTTCAGAATATTATAGTTTCAGTGTAGAGTTCTTTTACTTCCTATATTAGATTCCTAGGTGTCTCATTTTTTTTGAAGGTCTTGTAAAAGGTATTGTTTCTCTAATTTCTCTCTCACTGAGTGTGCTATTAGTGTACAAGAATTTCATATCGGGGGGCTGGGGATTTAGCACAGTGGCATTAGCACCTGCCTGGGAAGCGTGAGATCGTGAATTCAGTCTCCAGTACCCCCCCAAAAAAAGAATTTCATATCATGAATGTGATATTATGCTTAACCAATAAATTGTACCAATAAATTTATTTTGTTTTATTTTATTTTTTGGGTACCAGGAATTGAACTCAAGACCTTGTGCTTGCCAGGAACATGCTTGTGCTGTTGAGCTACATCTCCAGCCCAGGTACCAATAAATTTAATGCAAGAATTAAAATTTTTCATTAGAAAAAAAGTTATGAAAAAAATCTGAGAATATTATTAAAATAATAACTTTCTAGCAGATATCTTGGCAATTGATATTTTTAGTTTTTTTAATAATGAAATTTTTAAATTAAAACAAAAGCAATTAAATTAAGTTAAAGATTTAAAAAAATAATGAAAAGTTTAAAACAAGTCCTGTGCCTTCTTATTTAATTTCTTAGTTACATTTTCCTTGTAATAAATGGAATTCAGGTCAGCTCTTTCAATCTCTTCCTCCTGGAAGACAAAAGAAAAATATATTTTGGGTTGGGAATTAAAAGACTCTTACTTGACTGAGTAAGAATTTCAAGACAGGATTCCAACTCTACAGATCCACTTACCCTAGACTAGAAAATAATATCCATCAAATATTGGATAATTATAGTGATTCTTTTTTCATACGAATAATGCATTATAAGCAAAGTTATGAAACAGTAAATAATTCTACATATGTTTAACGTGCAAAACCAGATCTAATTCCAAGTAAAATAAACCGATAACTCTCCTCACCTACAACATTTCTCAACTATAAAACCAGAATCCAGACACAGCTATCTGGAATTAAGAAAACATGAGCAAACAGATCAGGGAAAATCTGATTAGGAAAAAACTTTAATGCTTTATCTCTGTAGTGAAAGTATATATCATACATACTGATAAACAAAATGACCATCACAGGATAGTGTTCTGGATATCTGGACCAACTCAATTTTCTTCCCTTTCTGGTTTGCCTTAGAGAATAACTTTTCTGTGCTGGGAATGCAACATCTGAGACAAGAATGCGCTGGCCTAAACTGGTTGGACATTCTTCCTGCCCCTACCCACAACTGAAACTCCTTCAATGATTTATCTAAGGTGGCTGTGTGATCACAAATTATATAACACAAGGTAGATTGTCTTTTAAGGTCTCTCTTCTGATATCCCAGAAAGGTACATGTAGTAGAGCTTCACCTAACTTAGGCAATATCTGAAATTCAAGGAAATGCCTTATAATGAATCTTAGACTACTGTGGCCTGTCCATTCCTTTCTCTCTGTAAGTAATAAATTCACTAGATGTAAAGTGCATAGAAATACCATGTGAAATCTGAATCACAAAAATTGGTAGTCATTGCTTCATACAGATATTTAGAAAGCAGAGTGGGAGAATGTATTTAGAGGGAAAGGAGAAAGAAAGAGTAAGAGGTTATTTTACCTCAGGATTCTAATAAACATATAAACATGAAGATACATGATTTCAAGTGCTAAGGCTTAGTATCCTGTGAAGCACTGTGGAGAGATAGAGATTAGGGAAGTGATTGGATCATTAAGGCTCTGACCTCATCACTAAAGGATTAGGGAGAGGTGGTAGAAACTGAAGCAGGGCAATTCAAAATCCTTTCTGGACACAACAACCTCTTATACTACAGCCTTACCAAAGAAGGAGGACTACTACATGAGACATTAAAAATAGCTATTCTTAATATACCGAAGGCTGTTTGATGACACGCACAAAGATGTAGGAAATGTTAGTACTATTGAGAGGGATAGAATGGGATAGAACATTTTATCTACTTCCTAATGGAATTTCCTGTGTTGGAAATGTTCTTTCAATTTCTTATTGTCACCACCAGGCATGCACTACTATTGAGTATTTGTAATATAGCGAGTACGACCGAGTCACTGAAATTTTAATTTTATCGATTCTCACTTAAATTTAAATAGCCCTAAATGTTAATGGATACTACATTGGACAATTCCAAATACAATTTTCATATGAGTAATCACTACTATCCAATTAAACATCTCCTGTTTAAGTTCCTAGAATCAATTGTGTCTAATTATATTGTTCACAGAAGTTAAAGAAAAAAACTGAAAATTGATCCTTATCACAGCAGGCTAAAGGTTTTGTTTACTCTTTATCATGCAGTCTTTTTTCTCTTTTACATGAATTTCAGTAGAATTTTGGGAAATTATGTAGAACATTTTGGAAATTTATTAGTTCTTAAAAACAACAGAAACATAATTCATCAAACATATGACTATTTACATTTCCCCTATAGAATAATAATCACAGTCCACTGATGAACAGACGTATCTGCTTTACATTCTGAGGGTTTCCTCCAAAAAAGTAATTTTTCTAAAATATTTTAAATAATATTTTTACTAAAATATTTTAGAAATCACTATTATTTTACTTTTCTGTTGTTCTACTGTAGGTTTTTAAATCAATGTACAGGAAGATGCTGTTATGTTTTGAAAATTTTTTTTTCTAATTGCGAAAAAATTTTATGTAAGTGATATTTAGGGAAATGCAACGAAGACAAAAGTCACCTAGTTAGGGTGCTTATGAAGACTGGATATGTTTATAGGAATAAACTGACAAAGATCACACTAAAGCTGCAAAGACATCTGGCAACACACTCAGCTTTCCTGTATGAACAATATTCAGTTGCAGTTTGGACACCTAGGCATTAACCTGTCCACTTGTATAACAAAGTATCCTGTAAAAGACTCTATAAACATCAATGGTCTTCTTCCCAGAGGCTCCATCAAGGAAAGACTAGGATTTATTGCCATGCTTTAGGGAGATACATGGAAAGATCAAATAAGAGATAAGCACTACAGTCCTAATCTGCTCTTTACCTTTTAAAAAATTTAATCAAAATATATTTATGTGAATATGCATATATATAGGATTATGTGTTAATATTTAATATGCATACATATAGGATTATGTATTAATATTTAATTACTTTACCAAACATGAGTATCTTAACCTTAAAATGTACACATTACTTTAAAAATATAAAACAAATAATTCATCACTATATTTGAATAAACTTTTGAAATCAGGATAGGTTTATTATAATGTATTTTTGTGATAAGAGGTATAATTTTCATAGTTTTGCAAGTCATTGAAATGATTCTTTTCTAGAATATAAAGTAATGTTTATATATAAAGATATCTGCAATAATCCAGTAATTTTAGTTAGCTTGCAGCTGTAAATTTTCAGTAACTCTGGCAGACAAAATATGAGTACATATAGGTCCAAATAAAAATCTCCTTTACAAAAGCTATAAATGTTTAAATACAGAGCACTTTAAAGAGTAGAGTTACCGCAGTTCCTCTGGTGAAATGCACTTTTTTGGAGTATAATGATCATGTTTGAAAATTTTTATCAAGAGATACAAGTGTTTTTGCAAAAGTACTGAAATTTTGTAGCTCAGAAAACAATAGTTACAGAACTTTCTTATAACCTAGTGAATTTAAATTAGTAATGATACCTACCAGATGATAGACTAAAGTTTCTGAATTCAAGCCTCATAAAAAGTTGTACTTACTTGCAAATTATACAAGAGTTCTTGTTCAAATAATTGTTGAGAAGTATTTAACAGAAACCCAGGCATAGCTTGTTTTGTAAACCTCAGAACAGCCTAAGCTTCAAATGTGATCCCTTCCTTGGCCAAGTGCAACCATTCCTTTGTCTAAATACATCACTCATCTGCTTTCCAAATCTGTATGATGTTTGCTAGAATCATGCACATATATGCCTGAAACATTACTTTCACAAGTTTGATATTTTATACTAATTCAAGGGTGTTTATCATGATATTTATTATCTCTACACAATCTAAGTAAATTCTCAGAGGAGTATGTATATGTTCCTCCTGTAAACAAATACCTAACATATCAACACACACACACACACACACACATACTCTAGTTGAGAGTGGTGGAGGTTGTGTTATGGTCACCATGTTATTAACATCCAGATGTATGGATGTATGTCACCTTTAATAAACATTATGACACGGAATCATACAGAAAAAAAATCTATGCACATCTTCTGGAAATAGTATAAAATAATTGAAAGATTAACCTCTTAATATATTCGACTCATTACTATCTTCCTATAATGTGAAGTTTACAGCAATCAAGATTTACAACATTTTATAAAAATACAAGAGTAAGTTAATTTCAAATATCTTTGTTTAAGCACATGTATATTTCACTTGTGCATTCTATACTTATTAAATATTAAGGTCATAATTGTTACATGCTAAAATAGAAATTCAATTATTATGTATTTTATAAATGATCTAGACAGGAAAAATATCAAAAAATGTTAAAGTTTGCATCTACATTATTCTCACATGTCAATTGCTAACAAGATATCTTTCACAAATATTCAGAAAACTTCAATGGCAAAAAGCCTCACAGAAATTATTTGATAAATGCCAGTCTAGAAGAGTGTGTTTTAAGAAACAACTGCAAAGTAAACATTTGGGGTGACAAGAATCATTTTTGATATATGTACTCATAATTTAGCACAAAATATAGGTCTGGATCAATATTTTGGACCCTTTTGCTGGGCTGACTTCAATTACATTTTTATGATCATAAACTCACCTTTGCAAACTAAAGCTAGTCAGGTCAACTTCCTAATCTTCACCTAAAAAAATACTAAAATGAATCAATGTTTAGTAACACAAGTCCACTGAAGATCTTCTAGGGCAGAAGGTCTAGCTAGGAAATAACATTTTCTAGTAGAATCAGTCAGAGTGAAAACAACCCACCAGGTTGGAGGCATCCGAGTACAATTATAGTGAAACCTCCACCTGGCTAGCTGAACACTCACTTTAGAGTCGATCAAAATGTCGATGTTATCCTTTATAGGTTAATGATTCTATTATATCTGGAGGGATAAAATGATTGAAAAAACAGCTTATATTTCAAACAATTAATACAAATAAATTTCTTCATTGATACCGTAACATCAAATATATTTGGATATAGAATATGACTGAGGCTTTCAAGCTTTCGTTTTATTCCTTTAACTGGAATTACCTTTCATTTCTTTTTCCACCATTGACAAAACATCAACTTTGTTTCTGGATAACTTGGAGACATTATTTGTATTTATACTGAGTTTATATATTCACTACATGACAATTAGAAGATATATATTTTAATACAAATGAATGTTTCTCTTAAACAAAAATATATACTTCATGGATAAGTGAAAATGGTCACTTTTATCAAAATAAAAAATAAATGATCAGAGAAATAATTCAATTTTAGTTTTTTTTATATCTTCCTATACATAAGCTACTAGATAAAGTCATTCTAATATGGATCCACCCCTAATTATATTTCTTACCTAAGTTTATTTTTCCTGTATCAGAATTTAAATGTGTTAGTCAATATAGTCTAACAAAAAGAAAAAAAATTATCCATTCCTTGGGACACCTTCTAGTTATACCTTAAGAATTTGAATAAATGTAGCATTTATTATGATTGATTAAAGTTTGATAGAAAAAATAATTCACAATTAGGATATATAACTTGACCTTGAGAAACATAACATACAGGTAGACTCATGTAGACTGTGCAGCAGAAGAATTTGCTTTTCACATATTTAAGTATAATCTTCCAACTCATTATAGATGTGTGCTATGTTCCTAATATGTGAATAGGTAGAAATACATAGTAAGTTTACAATAGCACAATGTGTAATAAGTTTAGTGTGTTCTATTTTCCAAGCTAAACATAATGATTTTTAATACTTCTAGGTATGATTTTTGTGTTAGTTTAACTTTTAGATACTGGATTTTTAATGCTGTCTCTTGAATACTAAACAGATTGACGGTTCTTTCTCTCCTCCATCTTGCCTAATATGTCAACAAAAAAATATGAGTAAGAACTCTATGGATCAAAAAGGACAATGAAATAGTGAATATTAATATTGCTCTTTTCCAAAGACTAATAATAAAGAAACAAAAAAAAAGAGGGGAGATGGATGGGGATGAATAACACAGTGAGATGGAGAAGAGTTTTGCCCCCACCAATATAGGATTTGTGAATCAGTCACACAAAAACAAAATTGAGAATAAGCTTCCATTATTTCAGTGATTTGCTTTCCTGAGACATGGAATATCGATTTAATTCACTGATTCTACCCTTCTATACACAATACAGAAAAAATATCCTGAATAGCAACTATCTGGTGATCTAACATTCATAAAGTATGTAAATTAGTTGTAGCTTATATATTTTTAAATATTATGTAAGATATACACTATAATTTAAACTACTTTGCATGATAATATAAATAACAAAAAATCACAAGTTTTTATTAAAACTTCAGTATTTTAATGGATTGTCTGATTTCATATTTTAGGACTAAATATATCCATATTACTTAAAATGCTTATTTTTACCTAAATATGAAGAAGACAGAGAAAATTGTCTTAGTCACTTTCTAGTCCGTGGGAAAAACTACCCAACAACCACACAATTTAAAGGAGTTGACATGTAATTTGACTCACAGTTTTTTGAGAATTTAATCCATGAGCTCTGGCTGCACAGAGGGAAGGACATGGGAGAAGTTTCTAATGGAGGAATGAAGTTCATATCGCGGCAACAAGGAAATAGAGAGAAAGGAGCAGCCAGGAGTGGAAGTGTACCCTGCCAGGTCACATGACCAGTAATCCACTGCTTCTGATCAGTACCTATGTGCAAACAGCACATCTAACTATAGATAGGTAAGTGCATCCAGCCACTGAGGAGTATAACCCCACTGTGATCCATTACCCTTCCCAAAACCCTACCTCTGAACATGTATGGCTTTGGAGGAAACTTGTAGATCTAAACAATAACAATTGTTTACTTTTCATATGAAATTCACAATGTCAAATGTGACACCAAAATTTTGTGAACGAATATCATATAGACCTCTCACAAAAAGACGAAGCACTTCCAAAGACAGCACTCTTTTGACAAAGCAGCGGCACAACTACCTCAAGAAGACACACCTCAGGTAGAAAATTTCCTGCAGTCTGAGTGCTTTTATTCAGGCTCTTCTGAACATAGTCTCAGGTACCAAAATGGCAAAAGATATTTTTGAGGCTCCTGTTGTGTTTGGAGAGAAGGAAGTTAATATTTTTCCTCAGCAGTGAAGATTTGCAGTTCAATGTCTTTGATACAGAAACTGCCGGAGGAGTAGGGAAGTGACACTGGGAATTACTTTTTTCCTTTTCATTCTATGAACAGTACAAAAAAATGTATCTAAATGGATAAGATGATTTAGCTTGAAAATAGGTAAAGGATTAGATTTTTTTACCCTTTTTCTCCTCTTTGCTGATTAAAACCCATCTTCTACCTCCAAGGCAGCAACATGTCTTTGAGATTAAATTCTCTATTTTCTCTGGAGCAATACAAAATTAATTTGATCTTTATTTAGCAGTAACCTCTAAAGTGTAGCACGTGTGCAAAATTATAATGACTTTTTAGAAGCTGAGTTTCTTTAGCACCTACAGAGAATAAACGCAGACATTCTATTAGTCAGCTTACTACCTTCTTCACACATTTGTTCATTCAGTATTTCAGTTCAGACTTGGAATTTTCATTCAGTAAGAACAAACACTAGCCAGATTTACATATAGGCTTCTGGGGAAAAGTATAAAAAGCATATCTCATGTTTTCCAGTAGCCTTACTTAAGGAAAAAGCAAACATATGAATAAATAATCAACTCTAAATATCCACAAGTTGAGATAGAAATATTTGCCAAGTACTGTGATGGTTTGTGGTGGGAAGGGATCATAAATGAACTTTGGAGGAATTAAAACGTTCTCAATGCAGTTGTCTTTCATGATAAGCACCCTTAATACTTCCACAGATATTGTGGACTGGCTCTGATCTTCTCAGCAAATGGACTTTGCTGGCAAAAGCAGTTCTATGAATGGTTTAGTAGTGTACTTGCCCTCTAATGAATAATAACATTAACATTACTGTGAGATAAAACTATGTGGAAAAATGGTCACTAAGTAGCAGTAAAGGCCACAACAAATTGATTCAAAAAGCACTAAATTGTGATTCACAGCTGGGATATATTGACTATACACTGGAGTAATTTTCATTTACTATCTTTTTTCTAAAATTTTTCATTTTAGCTTGAGAATAGTTCTGTGAGTTATTATATGGAACCCTCAAAGCTAATCCAAACAACTTTGGTAAGGTTATAAACAATATAATGGCATCCTAGATAGACCTGCCTTCAATTTACCTGCTGATCCTGCCACCTGTATACTTCGTGTGCGAAGACACACAAAGACACGGATGGAGGCCAGAACCGGAAACAGAAAACCTTAGTTAAGAACTAAGTTTTGCCCTTCTAGGTTTCAAAATTCAGTAATTCATGCTATTGCGCTAGGCTCACTTTTCTTTTGTAAAATTGTTATCATGAAATCAAAGTAATTAAGATATTATCTCATGTCCTCAGAACCTAGTCATATTAATAAAAAACAATTCAGAATATTCACATTTCTTTTCCAGTTTCTGAATTATAAATTATAGTATGTTAATCAGATAAGTGGAAGATGATGTTAAGCAAAGGTAGTTGAAAATAATGAAAATATAAATATATATTAATTTCAAGTATGTTTTAATATATTCATTCAATATCTCATTTCATTACTCATACTTTTGTTTATTCAAAAAGTGTAAGATTGTATTATAATTTTAAGTGGTGAAATAGAAGAACAGAGAAGAGTGTCCAGAATGATTGTAACTTTTACTAATGATATACATATCTAAATATATATGTATATACACACATATTTTATTTCTTAAGATAGGATTTCACTACAAAGTTCGGGCTAAACTTGAAGTCACTGTGT
Organism: Dolichotis patagonum; assembly: GCA_004027295.1. Taxonomy (NCBI): domain Eukaryota; kingdom Metazoa; phylum Chordata; class Mammalia; order Rodentia; family Caviidae; genus Dolichotis; species Dolichotis patagonum. The sequence goes on from PVJX010014350.1 coordinate 44,899, forward strand.
AGCTCTGGTTGTCCTCAAACTTGCAATGATCCTCCTGCTTCAGCCTCCTGAGTGATGGTTGAGTTTGATTATATTTGGCTTATTGTTTTGATTATATTTAACTCAAATATTTTTGAGGTAATAGTTACTTTTAAAGTGAAGGAAAATGTTTAAATATCTAGGAGCCTCTCATAGA
>PVJX010014351.1:0-45094 GCA_004027295.1 Dolichotis patagonum
TCTAGGCATTCAGAGATCTTGGTAGCCACAATTCAAGAAGGCCTAGCTATTCCTTGAGCTGATGGCTGACCTTGGCATCACCTGCATGTTGCTATTTTATGACACATAGAATACAACAAATTGTGGAACCCACTATTGTACCCTAGCAATGAGAAAATGACTAAGACAGTAAACTTTATGGCCATGGTGGAATTAAATTAAAAGTGAGTAACTAAGAAAAGTATTTGGGAAATCTCCATATAACTGAACACTAAATAACACATTTACAAGTAATTATGGGGTAAAAAAGTTAAAGTTGAAATTCAAAAGTATTTTGAACTAATGTAAATGAATTCACAGCATATTAAATTGTATGGGGTGCTCCTGTGGTAAACTAAAAAAAAATACCCCCTGATATGTTCACCTCCTTAATATGTGAACTTGCGAATGTTGCCTTATTTGCAAAAGGGATTTTGATAATTAAAGAATCTCAAAATAGGAAGAGTGTCATGAATTAGAGTGGGCCCAGTGTAATCACCACAGTCATTATAACAAGCACCTAGGAGTCAGAAGGGAGGGCAATGTCATGACAGAGGAGAGGGTGAAACAACACACTTTTAAGATGAAGAAGTTATGCATCAGGGAATTCAGGAAGCACTAAATGCTGAAAAATACAATGCAGCAGACTCTTATGTTAAAAAGGCAAAGCAACAGATTCTGAAGTCTCTAGGACTTCAGATACACTGAACACCTTCATTTTAATCCAGAAAAATCTGATTTTGGCCTTCCAACCTCCAAATTTTTGAGAACATGTCTACTTTTGAAAACATATTTAATATGTGGCAATTTTTATAAAATAGTAAGAAACTAGTACAGTAGAACAGACTTCAAATTTATGGGGAGGCTACATTTGTGGCACTAAACTTGTCATCTTTTTATTATAAACAAAAGAAAAGGAAGTAAATTAGATGCAAAGGAGCAGAAGAAATAATAAGTAACAGAGCAGAAGTCAATGAAATAGAAACAGAAAAACAATAGAGAAACTAAGAACTTATTTTGAGATTAATAAAATTCTTAAAACTTTAGCCACACTGATAAGGAAGGTATAAAATATACAAATTAACAATATCAGAAATGAAAGAAGTGATATCATCATAGATATTTTTAAAACAATAAAATATAAAAAATTTTGTCAATAAATTCAACAACCTATATGAAACAATAGAAAAATACCACAAATTGCCAAACATATGCAACAAGAAGTAGAAAACTGAGTAGCCCTACATCTATAAAAGAAATTGAACTTGTAGCTAAATACTCCCTAAAAGCTTGAGGTCTTTATAAAATTCTACCAAATATTTAAGGAAGATAATAATATAAATTCTATGCAAATTTTGCAAAAATATTAAAGAGAAAGCAATACTCCTAACTCTATAACACCAGCATGACTCTGATACCAAAACTGATATTATAAGAAAACTATAGTCTAGAAATACCTATCATGAACATAGATGAAAAAATTACAAGGACAATTTTAAGTACATTTTATTCCATGGTACATAAAAAAGATATTACATCATAATTACATCATAACTTGAATGTAAATTATTTCAACACTTGGATACTATCCAACATAATTTTCCATGGAGGTTGTATGTTTTTAGTTAAAAACTAAAATAACAAAAATCATTTCAATGGATACAGAAACTGACAAAATCTATCATCAAGTCTTTTTAATTTATTTTATTTTTGATCAACATATAATGATTACATATATTTATTGGACACAAAATGACATTTATGAATATGTGTATGTTGTATAATTATTAATCTATGATCATTATCATATATGATCATCCTAAACATATACACTTCCTTTATTGTGAGATCTGGATAGCCATTTTAAAATGCACACTCCATTATTATTAGCTTTAGTCATTCTACTTTGCAAAACTTATTCCTATATAACTGTATAATATTGAACCTGTTAATCTCTCCCCATCCTTCCTTCTGCTTATCATTTTCAGCCTCATCTCTTAACTTGTGCAAGATGGGCATTTTTAAGATTTCACATATGAATAAGATCATGGGGTATTTGTATTTCAATGCCTGGCTCTTTTTACTTATCATAATATTGTCACAACAACAGGATTTCACATTTGTTTAATGGCTGTCCATCATAAATTCTTGATTTAAGAAAAAACTCTCAGTAATCTAAAACTACAGAAAATTTTCTCAACTTTCATCTATGAAAAATTATGGTTTAAATTCTAGGTAGTGGTAAATGACATCTATAAACTCACACAAATTCAGAAGCAGAACACGGATGAGTTCTTTTGCAACTTCTATTCAACATTACACCAAAAATCTATTCAGAGAACTATGGTAAAAATACATGTCATTCATATTAGAAAGAAAGCTGTCTTGATTTACAAAGACATGATTTTTAAAAATAACTTTATTGGTTATATATTATATATAACCAATTATATATAACCAATATTGGTTATATATATATCACATTCATCATAGGGAGCTTGAACCTGTACATAATATATCTTGGTTCTTCTTTTCTTCATTCCCCTCATCTCCCTTAAACTCTTCTTCCCCTCCTTACTTACAAAAGTTTGCTTCCAGTTTTTCCTTCTGTTTCTTTCTTTTTCCCTTCCTTTCCTCTTCCCACCCCCTCCTTGTTCTTCTCATTTCAATGTTTTCTATCTGCTTCCCAATATTATTCTTCCATTTTGGTCCTTATTTATATATGCATCTTCTCACACAAGAGAAACAATGCAATATTTAAACATACGTATCTTTATCCATTTATCCATTGATGGGCATCTAGGCTGTTTCCACACTTTAGTTATTACAAATTGTGCGGCTATGAACATGGATGTGCATATATCACTATGGTGTGATGCTTTTAACTCTTTCAGGAAGATACTATTGTACAAGGTGAATAACTGGGTCAAATGGAACCTCTAGTTTTAATATTTTAAGGACTCACTTGCACTAATTTTCATAGTGCTTGTACCAATTTACACTTCCATCAACATTGGAGAAGTGTTCTTTTTTTTCCCCACAACCTCATTGGCATTCGTTATTAGTTGATTTCTTGGTGTTAGTCACTTTTTCTGCAGTGAGATGGAATATCAGTTTATTTTAATTTGCATGTCTTAAGTTATCAGTGATATTGAACATTTTTTTTTCCTGTTTGTACTTCTTCATTTGAGAAGTGTATTCCTTTCAGATGCCCATTTTTGGATCAGGTCTTTAAACTAACTGAGGGGGTCTGATTTTTTTTTTTTAGGTCTTTACATATTCTATATTCTAGATGTTAGCCTTTTGTCTGAGGAATAACTAGTAAATTTTTTCCCATTCTGTGGGTTGTCTCTTCACTCTGTTGCTGGTTTTTTTTTCTGTGCACAAGGTTTTTTTAATATGAGAACCCAGTTGTTGAATCTTTTTAGTATTTCCTGTGCAATCGAGTTTTGTCCATAAACTCTTCGTCTCAGCTGTGTCTTTGAGAGTTTTACCTGTTCTGCCTTCCAGAAAATTGAGTTTTAATGTTTAGATCTTTGATCTGTTTCAATTTTAATTTAGTGCATGGTGAAAGACATGAGCCTAGGTTTAGTCTTCGACATGCTGAAAACCAGTTTTCCCAACATCATATTTATTAGAGTCTATGTTTCTTCCAGCAAAGGAGTGGCCCATTTGTCAAAGAGAAGGTAGGTGAGTGTGACTGGAGTTATTTCTGCATCTTCTATTCTGGTCTGTTTATCTTCAGGTCTGTTTTGTTCCCATAGTGTACTGTTTTTATCATGGTAGCTTTGTAATATGACTTCAACTTGGGGATTGTGCTACTGCATGCCTTATCTTTGTTGTCCAGATTGTTCTGTGAAGAATGCTACTGGTATTTTGATTGGAATTGCATTATATCTGTATAGCAGTTTTGGAAGTATGGTCACTTTCACTATATTGGTTCTGTCAAGAACAAGGGATATCTTTCCATTTTCTGATATCCTCTTTGATCTCATTTTTCAGATCACTGTTGTTTCAGTATGAAGATCTTTGACTTCTTTGTTAGACTGATCCCTAAGGGTTTCATTTTTCTCAGTGCTATTGTGCATGGTGTGGTTTCCCTAACTTCTCTCTCAGTTTGTTTGTTATTTGTGTAAGGAATTCTATTGATTTCTGAGTGTTGACTTTATATTCTGCTATGCTGCTGAATTTGGTTATTAATTCTAGGAGTTTTTTGGTTGAGTTTTTTGGATCTTCTATGTAGAGTATTATGTCATCTGTAAATAATTATACTTTAACTTTTTCTTCTCATATCCATATTCTTTTTATTTCTTTCTTTCATCTAATTGCTCTGGTTAATGTTTCCAGAAATATATTTGAACAGGAGTGGTGATAGTGTTTTGTTTCCAATTTTAGAGTGAAAGCTCTCATCTTTTGATCATGTAATATGATGTTTGTTGTTGGTTTTTTATACATGGCTTTTATCAGCCTGAGATGAAGACCATCTGTTTCAATTTTGTTTAAAATTTTTATCATGAATGCGTATTGGATTCCATCAATTTTTTTTCTGTGTCTATTGAGATGATCATGTGATTTTTGTCTTTGGTTCCATTGATGTGGTATTTTACATGTATTGATTTGCATATTTTGAACCATCCCTGTATCCCTGAGATGAATCCTACTCGGTCATTGTTTAAAACCTTCCTGAAGACTTGATACAGTGTGTCAACTTGAGAAGTTTAGAAGTTTAACTAAGAGACTCTCAGTGAACCAGAATCCTTACTTTGTAAATAACCTTATCCTGTGCAAGAGGAGGACGCAGAGATTTTGTGAATGCTACACTCACGCTGGAGGGGAGAGTGACTGTGTACAATATAAAAAGGAGGAAAAGCGGCTTGCTTTTCTTCCCTTTAGCTCTGGATGCTGCCTTGAAGTCTTGCCCTAGTGTCATGCCACACTGCCTTGGAGACAGCTGATTATGGACTGAAACCTCCACAAACTGTAAGATAAATAAACCTTTCCTTCCTTAATTTTGAGTGTTGGATATTTTGTCCCAACAATGAGAGAAAAGTAACCAAGACACTTGCTGTATTCTGTTTGCCAGAATTTTATTGAGGATTTTTGTATCTATGGGTTTGTTAAGGAGATTGGCCTGTAGTTTTGTTTTTTGGTTGAGTTTTCTGGTTTTGGTATCAGAGTAATGTTTAACTCCAGGAATGAGTTTAGAAATATTGCTTCAATTTGAATTTCACTGAAGAATTTGTAAGAGTAGCGGCATTAGATCTTGTACAATTCAGCAATGAATTCCTCAGGATTTCTTTGTTGGTAGTTTTTAGATTACACGTGCAACTTCATTGGCTCATATTGGGTAGTTCAGAATTTTTATATCTTCTTAATTCAGCTTTGGTAATTCATATGTATCCAGGATCCTTTCCCTTTCTTTTGAGTTTTTCAACTTACTAGAGTACAGGTTCTCAAAATAGGTATTGATCTTTTGGATTTCTGTAGGGTCCATTTGTTCCATTATGATTTTTACCCTTTTCATTCCTAATTGCATGAATTTGAGTCTTTCCTTTCCTTTTTTTGAAAAGGGTGGCTAAGGATTTGTCACTATTTATTTATTTATTCATTTATTTATTTATTTATTTATTTATTTTGAGAAGGATCTTGCTATGAAGTTTAGGCTGGACTTGAACTCACTATAGAGTCCAGGCTGGCCCCAAATCCATGGCAACCCTCCTGACTCAGCCTCCCAAGTGATGCGATTACAGGCATGCATCACCATGTCTTATCAATTTTATGTTCCAGAACCAACTTGTCAATTCATTGATTCTTTGTATTGTTTTCTTAGTATCAATTGATTAATTTCTGCTCTGACCTTTATAATTTCAATCTTTATGTGAGTTTGAAAATTCAACTTTAGGTTATTTGTTTGTGCTTGTTCTGGTTTTGGGATGTGGGAATTTACTCCTATAAATTTCCTTTGAGGTCTGCTTTCATTGCATCCCATAAATTTTTGTATATCATATTAGCATTATTGTTTAATTGCAGAAGCTGTCAAATTTCTTCTTCAATTTCATCTGTGATCATTGGTTGTTTAGGATGGTGTTATTTAATTTCCATGTGTTTATGTAGTTTCTGTGGTTTCATTCATCATTGATTTCCAATTCCATTGCAATATGAACTGATAATATGCATTGAATAATTTCAGTTCTTTTGCATTTACTTAAGCATGTGTGAGATACATACTATGAGCTAATATATGGTCTATCTTGGAGAAAGTCCCATGTGCTGCTGAAAAGAATATATAATCTGTTTTTTGGTATGGTACACCAAGTCCATTTTTCAAGGGTTTAGTTCAGCTCGGATGTTTCTTCATTGATTTTTTTTTTGTCTATTGGATCTATTTGTGACAGTGGGTATTGATGTTCTCCATTACTGCCATATTGGAGTTCATCTTATTTTCATATTGATTAGTGTTTACTTTATATAGTTGAGTGCATCAGTATCTGGATTACATACATATATGATTGCTATCACTTCCTCTTAGATTGGTCCCTCAATAAGTATGTAATGACCTTTTTTCTCTCTTCTTATAACTCTTGGCTTGAAATTCACTTTGCCTGGTGATAGAATAGCTAACCCTGCTTTTTTCCCCCCAGGCTTCTATCACATAGAGTATTGTTTTCCATCCTTTGACTTTCAGTCTACGAATTTCTTTTTGAGTTAAATGTATTTCTTTTATGCAGAATATTGCTGGATGTTGTTTCTTTTCTTTTCTTATTTGTTTGTTTGTTAGTTTCTGTCTTTTTGAGACAGGGTTTCACTATGTAGTTCAGGCTGTTCTTAATTCATTTTATAGCCCAGGTTGGCCTCAGACTCACAGTGATCTTCGTGCTTTAGCCTCTCCACTACTGGAATTATAGGTGTAAGCCACCATGTTCAGCAGGGTGTTCTTAATCCAGTCTGCCAATCTGTTTGTTTTGATTGGTGAATGGAGACCATTAATGTTGATGGTTATAGTTGATATATATTGACTTTTCCTTGTCATTAATTTCCTGTTGGTTCCCTTTCTTTCCAGTCTGTTTAATAGCTTGATTTGCCTGATGGATAGATTCTATTCAGATTCACAAAACTGTTGTCTTCGTTGTCTTTTTCTAGACTATCCATCAGGACTTTTTGCAGTGTAGGTTTGGTGGTCATGAGTTATTTCAGGTATTCTTTATCATGGAAGTTTGTTATTTCTTCATCAAGTTTGAAAGATAATTTTGTAGGGTATATTGATCTGGGTTGGAGATTATTTTCTTTTAATAACTGAAGTACTTCATTCCAAGTTCTCCTTGACTTAAGCGTTTGTGTTGAGATTCTGATAGGTTTATTAATAGGTGATTTTTTTCTCTTAATGGTTTTTAATATTCTGTTCTTGTGTTGAATTTCTGAAATTGTGGCTACTATATACCTTGGGTTTTTTTTCTTATAATGGTTAATTAAGCTTCTATATGACTCCTTTATGTGTAAGTCAAATTATTTTACCATGCTTGCGAAATTTTCTGCTACTACTTCTGTGAACAAGTTTTATATCCTTTGTGCTTTCTTCTGATTTTTCATTGATTCCAATAATCTTATGTTATTCTTCCTTGTAATTATCTAGAAGCTGTTGGACTTTTGTGTGTGTGATGCCTTGGTATTTTTAAGAACTTTTTCATTTGGTGGCTGCTAACCACAAATCTGTCTTCTAGGTCTGATATCCTGTCTTTCTACTGATTTATTCTGCTGCATATACTTTCAGTAGATCTTTTAATCTCCTGGATATTTGTTTGAATCTGTTTTATGGACTCTAGTTCTTTCCTATTGGACATACATGGTTTCCATCACTTTCCTAAGATCCTTTATTTTTTTCCTTATTTGTAGCTACTCTAGATTCACTAATGTTGCCCTTCATTATGAGCACCATCTCTTTAGTAAACTGTACAGTTATTTATGATTTGTTTTTTTCTAGAGACTCATTCATCTGATTTATTACTTTTTTTTTGAGACAGGGTCTCACTGTGTAGTCCAGGTTGGCCTTGAACTCACAGCAATACTCCTGCCTCTGCCTCTCAAATGCTGGGATTATACCATGCCTGGCTGATTTGCTACTTTTGTTCCTACCATTTAGAAAGCCCAGTTCAGTGGTTTTTGATTTCTTCCACCTCAATGCCCCCTGCTTTTGGATTAGGGGAGCTATAGGACTAGACTTGCACCTTGGATCCATGTTCTTCATTTTCTGTTTTTTTCAAAATATGTTTTCTGCATTGATGTTTGTAAATTGCTTGTGAAAGGCAGCTTTGTTACTAGTGGCTTGTGAGTCTGTCCCAAGTTTCTTCTTTCCAATTTATTAGTGATTAAACCTTGATGTTTATATACCCTAGCACCCAGTTATTTGTTAAAGGACCCATAGTATTTTTTTTTATGAGCCCCAGAAAATCTTTGTATTGGTATACAAGGAAGAACAACTGGTCAGAACAGTTATGTCACCTTGGCTGAAGTAGTATTCTCAGTAATAACCATAGCATTAGCATAGCCCAGAAATTGACAAACTATGGTAACTATTAATTTGTCACCTTTAATCATAGGTTAAAAGCGCTATAGTTATATAACGAAGTCTAAAACCAACCAGAAAATTATATAAAGTAAAAATTTACTTACTAAAGTAATTTTACCCTTAGGGGAGAGAACTTAAAAGGATCAGAAGAAAAAAAATAGAGACATAAAAGAATCAAAATAGATTAAAAACAAGGCTGAAGGGCAAAGGAAGATTATGCAAGCTTTGAGAAACCCTAAGACAGGAAAGAAGGAAAACATGAGAACAAGAACAAAGCAAAACAAAACACTAAAAACAATGTTCAAATTCATGAAAAAACAAAATCAAGAAAAAAACAAAAGCAAATCAACAAACAACCTCCCCAAAACAAAGAAAAACAAACAAGTAAATTTGTCTCACTTCAAGCCTATGGTTATCTCTTGGTGTCTACAGCTTTGTGGTAGTTAGTGTCTAGGTCAAGACCTAGACCTGTGCTGGGTAACCACAATGGGTGTGCAGTAGGATTGGGGTGGGGTGCTGGACAAACCCAGCAAACCTGCAGTAGGGTTGAGGTGGGGTGCTGAGCCTGGTGCTTCCAACTCCATGGAAGTTGAGCTTGATCCTGGCCTTTGGTTGTGGGGCTGGGGTCTGAGTTGTCAGCCTGCAACAATCTAGGTGTCTTTCAGTGATTTTCCCATGGCTCCTTGACCCTGTACATTTCCCATGGTTGTTGTTCACCCAGTTGCTGTGAGATTTCAACCCTGGGAGCTCCAGTTTCAGTTGGGGATGCTAATCAATGGCTGCTATGAGTCCCAGGTTCAATTGGCCTCTTGTTAAAAAGGCATCCAACCCAGCAGCCTCCAGGGCATACAGCTGTTGCTTGCAGACATACACAAGTCCTTGCAGTGCATAGCACCCACTGCGCTGCTCCTCTGGCACATCTTGCCTTGATGGCCTCTGGACTCACTTATCCTCACTGTGCCTCCTCCATAGATTTACTATTCCTGTCATGGTTTATGTCGGTGGCCCCCATTGTACATAAATACAATGTAAACGTATTTACATTGTACATTTGTGATTGGTTCATTGTCTAGTGCTTGGATTGATGGTGTCAGTGCTACACCCTCCTAGGGGGTGGAGCCAGGATGTGATGTAATGGCAGGAAGAAGGTGTGTCTCTCTGTCTCTCGGTGGTTCCCTCTTGCTGTTTGCAGCTGCCATGGACTGTGGCCCCGCCATGCCACCCTGCCTTGGAGCCAACTGAGTATGGACTGAAACCTCCAAAAACCGTAAGAAATAAACCCTTCCTTTTCCAACTTTGGTCATTAGGTATTTTGTCTCAGCAATGAGTAAAAAGTAACTAAGACAATTCCCCTCTCATTTCATAAGCTGGGAGTGCAGTTTGCCTCCTCCCTCTGTACTGTGTTGTGTCTCCTCACTTTTTCTGCAGCTTCCACTCTTTCTTTTGGAATCTCTGTGGATCCACTTTTCTACTTCCTCTCCTTCTCAAGTTGTTATTCTCCAGTATCTTGGAGAATAACAAATTTTGGAGTGGCTGGTTTGTTGCTGCTTACTACTTGCCGTCTTCCCAGAAGCCTTTCCACTAAATACATTAGATATAATTTTTATACTCCTTCATAAGTCAGTGGTATTCTTCTACAATACAAATGGACATGTTTGGGAGACTGAGAATAAATAGGAAGGAAATTCCAAAAGATCTTCAAAGGAAAAAATTTAAAAAGGCATATTAGCATATCAGAGAGGAAAAGTCTGCATTATGAAAAACCAAAAAAAGACATCTCCTTATTGTCAACTATTCATAATACAGAAATGATATAACTTGAGAGAAGAAATGAAACAAAAACAATTCCAAAAGTAGTCAATTATTATAATAATTCTATGGATGGTATTAACAGAATTGACCAGCATCTAACAAGCTATCCTATAATCAAAAAATGAGGAAAAATATTATTATAAAATATTTATGCACCTTCTGGGACAAATATAGAACTCATTTGTTATTTATTCAAAAGAAAGGGGTTCAGTGGCCCTTAAGCAAGGCCAACAGATTGCTTGTAGCGGCTGGTTTCAAACAGGAGCCTAAAGAGAATTCTTTCTGTGGTCTGTTGGCCATTTCAGAACTTTGGAAATGGAATGGTCAATTCATCAGAAAGAAATAGCAGGTGAGTATGGTGGACTTTGGGGGGCCTTCAGGGGAGAGACCCTGGCGCATCGGGACCTGCACAGTGCGGTTGACTCGGGGTACCAGGAGAACAAGGAACTCCCTCCCCTCTCTGGGGGCGGCTGAGAGTGTGGCAGACTTTTGGTAGCCCAAAGGAGAGAGACCGGGGCACATTGGGACCTGCACCATGCAGTTGACTGGGGTGCCGGAAGAACAAGGAACTCCTCCCGTCTCTGGAGGCAGCTGAAAGTGTGGCAGACTTTCAGCAGCCTGAAGGAGAGAGACCGTGGCGCATCGGGACCTGAACTGTGCGGTTGACTTGGGGTGCTGGGAGAACAAGGAACTCTTCCCGTCTGTCTCTGGGGGGCAGCTGTGATCCTGCCTGCGTGTGGGCTGAGAATCAGACATCTCACATCGTCCTGTCCCCCGCCCTGTGTTCCCCCTCCCCCTCCCCCCTGCTTAGCAAGTGGCAGCCAGTGAACTACACATCTTGTGAAAAGATTGGCTATGTTATTTAATATGAGCTCCCCATATGCAAAGATAAGGACAACCATTTGAAAGAAAACAAGAGACAATATGACAGATAGTGAAGATCTCTGGTTGTCTAGCTTTGAAATTTATTCTTTCTTATGTCCCGTTCTGTTCTGTTTTGTTGTGTTTAATTTTACCCCCTTTTAAAATAAAATTTAAAACAACAACAACAACAACAACAACAAAAAGATGTTAGAAGGAAATCCCCCTTACTTGCTATATTACATATGGTCAACCTCCCAAGAGATGCTCAGATCTCTGACTCGCACCTACTAGTGGGGGGTGGGGTGGGGGGATGGATATGGGATTTCTGATTCTCAGCCCATGTGCCGATAGACTCTCAGCCACTTACAGGGCAGCAGGCTGGTTGCTCAGTTTCCCAGCGCCCTAAGTTCCAACATGGCGTGGATCTCAGGAGACGCTGCTCCCTCTTGCCCTGGGGTGGCCACAGCTTGTGGACAGGTTTTGGATGAACGTGAATTTTCATTTATCTGGAGTAGAATGCAGTTGCCGGAGAGTATAGTAGTTGCTTAGTTAGTTCTTGAAGAAACTATCAAAATATTTCCAGAGTTATTGCATCATCTCACATTCCCACCAGCAGCCTGTAAGCCAATGGGACTTTCCACATCCCTGACAGCATTTGGTATTGTCTGTGTTTTGGACATTTTTTTATTAATGCTTGATGATGGCACTTATTTCAGGAAGTTTGTACATGCATTTAATACATCTTAATCAGTTTTAATCCCATTACTCCCCTTTCTTTTTCCTCCCCATTCCCACTTGTCTCCTTTCTCATCTCCAGAAGTATACCTTCTGAATTGTAACCTCTCTCCTTTTCAGTTCTTTCTCCCTTCTTCCTTCCTTCCTTCCTTCCTTCCTTCCTTCCTTCCTTCCTTCCTTCCTTTCTTCCTTCCTTTTTTCTTTCTTTCTTTCTGTATTTTTTAGCTTTTTATATAATATAAAACATTCCATATTTGACTTGCTGGTCTGGCTAATTTTACTTAACATAATGGTTTCTAGTTACATCTACTTCCCTGAAAATGAGGTGATTTCATTGTTCTTTGTGGCTGAATAGTATTCATTTGTATATATATTTCCTTTATCCTTCCATACACTGACAGAAATCTGGACTGTTTCCACAGTTGAACTATCGTGAATTCCACTGCTATAGAGATGGGCATACATGTATCATATAGTATGCACCGTGTAAGTCTTTCAGGATTATGATGATGAGGCTTTAACTGTGTCAAATGCTACTTGTATGTTTAGTCTTTTGAGGAAATCGCCATACTGATTTCCATAGCAGTGGTACTAGCGCTCACCAACAGTGTAGGAGAATTCTTTTTTCTCTGCATCCTCGCCAACCCTCAGTAACTATTCTGACTGGGGAAAGATGAAATCTCAGGGTAATTTTAATTTGCATTTGTCTGGTAGCTAGAGATGTTGAACTTTTTAAATTTTTTTTTGCTATCTGAACATCTTCTTTTGAGAAGAATTTATATGTTGATTTTGCTTTATTTTGATTTGATTTGTTTTTTGAGACAGGCTGGCTGGCCTTAAGCTTGCAGCAATCCTCCTGACTTACTGGGATTACAGGTGTGCACCGCCACACCCAGACATTTTCCTTTTTAAATTAGGTTCCCTGAAGTCACACTTACTTCCTTAACCCACTTGTTTATGGAGATTAATGTTAAGTTCTTTATATATTCTAAATATTTGTCCTCTATCAAAACGGGGTAACTAGCAAAAGTTTTCTTCTATTCATTGGGCTTTCTCTTCTTCTGTAATTTCCTTTGCTGTGCAGAAATGTTTTAATTTGATGCAGTACCATCTGTTGATTCTTGATGTATTTCCTCTGCTTTAGGGGTCTTGTTAGGAAGTCTTTGCCCATGCCTATGGCTTCATATGTTTTCACTATGCTGTCTTCCAGAAGTTTCAATGTTTCTGGCTTTATATCTAGAACGTGTGTGTGTGTGTGGTGCTAGGGAATCGAACTCAGGGCCTTGTGTATGTGAGACAAGAACTCTGAATCACACCAGGTCACATTCCCCAGCCCATGTATCTAGAGCTTTGATTAGTTTTCATACTAGCACGGGTGAGAGGTAGGGCTCTGGTTTCAATTTTCTGCATATTGATCTCCAGTTTTCTTGAGAACATTTGTTGAAGAGATTGCTTGTTTCTTAGCATGTTTTTGGTTTCTTTGTCAAATCTTAGAAGGCTACAGGTACTTGGATTTGTTTCTGTGTTGTCAGTCATTTCTGTTTTGTGACAGTACTATGTTCTTTTCACTACTATGACTTTATGGTATAGCTTGAAGTTCACTATCATGACCACTCCAGACTTGTACTTTTTCTTCAGAATCGTTTTCACTGCTCTGGAAATTTTCTGATTCCAGATAAAATTTAGCATTAATTTTTCTAGTTCTCTGAAGAATTGTTTTGGTACTTTAATAGGAATTGCACTGAATCTATAGATCATTTTTAATGATATGGCCATTTTAATAACATCCTGTCTATCCAAGAGCACGGGACATCTTTCCATTTTTTACAGTCATTTTCAGTATCTTTCTTCAGAGCTCTATAATTTTCATTATGGGGGTCTCTACCTCTTTGGCTAGGTTAATTCCTAGGTATTTAATTCTTTTTTAAGTTATTGTGAATGGAATCATTTTTCCAATTTCTTTCTTGGTGGGTTCATTATTGCTGTACAGGAAAGCAATTGATTTTTGGGTATTGATTTTGTATGCTGGTGTTTTACTTTTAGTCATGCTGATGTGTGCACATTCATCACATTACGGATTTAATTTTTATTTCCCTAATGACTGATAATGTGGAGCATTTTTCATATGCTTATTTGCCATCTGTGCATGTTCCTCCATGAAGTGTCTTTTTAAGCCTTTGGCCATTTTTCTAATTGAATTACTTTTTCCTTGAAGTTTAAGAGTGTTTTTTATATATTCTAATTATTAGCTATTTTCAGACCTACAAATCTTTTTCTCCTGGTTTATGGCTTATATTTTCCTCCTCTTTACAGAGTTTTTCACAAAGCAAAAATTTTATATTTTATGTTTTTTAAAGAGGAAAAGAAAATAAAAATCATGAAACAATTTCATAACAAGATACTAGGAAATTAACAAAGGTTAATATATTGTGTATTGCCATCTTCAAAGTAGTTGCTCAGATTAAAGATATAGGCATGCATAATTGATCAAACCATGTAAGTATAAACCATTTGCTTCAATAAACTAAATGAAATCAGTAGTATAACTATCTCAGCTATCTTTTGTATATATATGTAGAGAAGAATATATATATATGTGTATATATACATATGAATAGAAAGAAGGGAAAAGCATATATAGAGAGAAGATATGTATATATATACACATAGAAGACATGTATATATATATATATATATACATAGAAAACATGTATATATATACATAGAAGATATATATATATTCCCTTTTTTCTCCTTTCCCTCATCCCAGTTGTTCTTTCTTTTTGAGCAGTTTCTTTCCCTTTCACTCTCACAATATCTATTGCACATTTTGAATGCTATTTACTTTTTCAGTTTTTTACACTAGGAAGACAATACGGATATTTACACATCTAAGTCTGATTTATTTCACTTAAGAATATAGCCTCAAAGTCCATCCATTTATATAAATAAATATCTATAAATATCTCTAGTTTATCCTTCTTTATAGCTGCATGGTACTCCATTGTATAAAAATATCACATCTTTTTTATCCATTCCTTGGTTGATGGGCATTTGAGTTATTTCCAAGATTTAGTTATTACAAATTGTGCTGCTATAAACATGCACATATATCACTGTGCTATGAAGTCTAATTCTTCTAGCATTAATGTTTCAAATATTAAACATACCTTGAATAGTCATATTATTCTTTTACTACATTTTGGATTTGATTTACTAACATTTTGTATTTAATAGCTAGGTGAATGGGAGTGGTAAGGGAAATGGTTGTTTTCAGTAAGCATCCTAAGTGACTCTGATATGGTCCCCAGACCACATTTTGAAAGATGTCAGATTGAATTAGAGGTAGAACTAGCTGTAACAACCAATGATTTAGGTACAGCAAGACTAACAGAATTAGGAGAAGCAGTAGTAAGCAAAGCTGTCTGTGTAGTCTAGAAGACTTCTTTATGTTAAGAAGATACAACTAAAATGTCAAGGGACCTGGTAGAGTATGCTTTCCTCTGGAGACTGGGGCTGCTCCATAGCCGGTGAGCAGTGTTTCCCAGAGCCAGACAAGATAGGCTGGAAGGCCATGTGGATAAAAGATTATAGAATTCTGGGGGACAAAAACCATAGAAAATCACCTTATTTTACCCAAAAATGTTCTAATCTCAGAATTTATGCAGCTTGGTGTGCTATCCAAGTAAAATAACATCAAAGAGAAATAAATGGCCCCTATGAACTCCAGAAATTATGAAAACAATTTGGGCCTCTTCTAGTTTCATTAAAATCAAGACCTTGTTTTGTATAAATAAGCCCATTTTTATGATTACTACTTGATCATTTCAGCTGCAGACTAGAGAGATCAGAGTGCCTCTAGAGGCCAAGATTGATGGTGTCAGTAGCTTTCACACCTGGCAAATTTAAATTGCTAGGTGTCTTGAGGAAATTATGCAGGAGAGGACTTTGTAGGGCTGGAATCTGGGACGGCTGTAGTAGCTGATTTAGTTCTTCTCAGAAGTATGTACTTCCAAGGCAAGACTGGTGGAGTATTGGTAACCAGAACAGTTGACAGATTAACCTTGCAGCTAGTAACAGAATTGAGACAACTCTTTCTACCACCACTCCACACAGAGGCATTCTGGATACGTGATTAAAACTCACAAAATACAAAAAATTGAAAAAGAAGAAAAGCTACGCAAAGAGGACTGTGGCTGCCTGGATGCAGTAGAGCCAGCCCTTTGTAATGACAGCCCAAATTTAACAAAAGCACATCACTGTGTTATCTGTGACTTAAAAAATAACAACAGGTACAAGAAAGATTTCTGCACATGAAGAACTGTGTAATATATATAGATAGATAGTCTGTCTTCATGCCACAGGTAAAAGATCACGAGCACATTAATTGGAAGCATTGTCCAAGGTCATCCCTATGGCCAAATCATCCTGTAGATAGCATTTCAGAGCTACCCATGAAATATTCAGAACAAACTGCAAATCACAACAGTTTTCCACCTTGGATCTTTTTCCATACTGTTCCTACTCTTTGAAACAGTTTATCACCTGCAGTCATCCTTCCACTCCCAGTTTAGATGTCATTTTCACCAGGGTGCCCTTCTTGGTTCCCAAGTCAAGGCTACATATCCCTTCTCTGTTTTTCCATAATAATATTGGTTAATATTTTAAAGTGTATATTGTTGTAAGCACTTTTCTAAGTAACCCCTAGTATGTGTTAATTCATTTATCCCTTACAGCTGTATCACAAAGGTGCTATCATTAGTCCCAATTTATTTGTGTTTAATTATTTACTTGTTTTTTTAAGGCAGGGTTTTATTATGTAGTTCAGGCTGGACTTGAACTCACTATATTTAGCCCAGGCTGGCCTCAAGCTCCCGAGTACTGAGATTACAGGCATGTCCCATCATACCCGGCTACACCCTCAATTTACAGACAAAGGAAACTGAGGCATGAAGCAGTTAACTAAACAAGGTCACACAGAGTAGTTAAGGATGGGCCTAGACTTGGTTCCAATAAACAAACTAGAACCTACACTGTTAACTACTGGGCTAAATTACTTCCTGTCTCAAACTACATATGTGCCTCTAGCACTCGCAGTACCTGGTACACAGAATGTACTTACAAATGCTACCAGATTTTAATTAGTTAATTAGTCTGTATAGAATTAGAGTCCCAAGTCAGTTTTGGCTTTTGTTTTGTTTTTTTAAAGAATGCTCGGAGATAAGGATTTCTTACCTAGCTTTTTTTTGTTCCCATCAAATGCTTACATAAGATTGTATTTTAATGTCAAGGATCTGGCTAAGAATTTTTGGCACACCAGGATTTATTATCCTGCTTGCTTTGGGGAGTTTCAGTGTTCATGTGATGAGGGATCTAACAGCACAACTGCAAAAACCATTAATGGTATCCACTTCAGCAATTATTTTTATCATTTCCCAACTGGGAATTCAAGCTCTATCCTTTGCGCACATGGATGTGCAGTAACTTATGGATCTGATGTGTCTGACGCCACAGTTTCTGCAAAAACCATTAGTGGTGTCTGCTTCAGCAGTGAGGTACAGGAATTGTTTCTTGAAAGAAATCAAAGAAAGGAGGAAGGTGGCTATGTAGATGAGTTGTGGGAAGATAGCCTAATGTACAGGAAGAAAGCCATTCTAAGGGGGAAAATAAAGACAGCATTTTGGATTTAATTAGATGAAAATTTAAACTAGGCTATTATGAAAATGAAGAGTCAAGAAACTAAAATTTTATAGTATACCTTTTATAGGACAGGCATCATACTTTAAATTATTCATTTAGTAATTCCAACAACCCAGAGAAGTGTTTTTCTTCTTAAATGAAGGTCAAATAATTTAAGTACTCACCCATGGTTATCCAGAAAGTGGTCTTGGTGGAATTTAAAGTCTGCCTTCTTTCTACTGATCACAGCTTTCACAATGCATTGATTGATGCTATAATGTTAAGTACAGAGGCTAAAACATCATTCAACCACTCATTTGTTCATTCCATTAAACAAATATGGACTGAGTATGCACACTGTGCTAGGCATTGCACTAAGGGCTGGGGATATTACTGGGAAGAAAGCATATTCACAGCTTCAAGAATTACATTTATAATTGTGGAACATCCAGTGATAAGATGCTATCCAGTGCAAGGGCATCTAACGCAGTTTCAGTGACAGTGGAAAGAGACATTGACCTCAAGAAGGTTTGTAAAGGAAGTATACTCTAACAGAGTCTTTGAAGACTAGAGTTGTGTGAGAAAAGAAAGTGGGGCAGGAAACGTTACAGCTGGTACAAAAGCCTGGCAATTTTTCAGAACTACAAGTAGCTCACGTGGAAGTAGGATGATGCTAAGAGATAAGGTGGGGCACCCAAATGTAGAGTCTTGTCCTTTATATATAATTTTGGGTTTTATCTTGAGAATTACAAAGAGCTAACATAGAGAGATGATCAGATTTGAACATGGAAGGATTGCCTGAATGTAACGTGAAGAAGAAACTACAAGACACAAGAATAGAAGCAAGAATAAAAAGCTGAACTAACATAATGGTAATGGAAGGTAGAGATATATGGCAGGTACCAAGAATGCAGAATCAATAGAGTGTGCTGATTAACTGGCCATGGGAATAAGATAGAGGAAAGAATTGATGACGATACCAGAAGTTTTGATTTCTACCATGGAAAGGTGAAAAGTATTGACATTCACTGAAGTAGGGAACGAATTAGGAAGAATGGCCTTAGGGCAGATTGTTTGGCTTTAATTTTAGGGAGATCCAAATCGGAAGAACCAGGAGGCAGTTAATTATATGGAACTGACCTCAGGATGGAAATCTGGACTGAACAGAACAATTTGAGTTATCAGCATAAAGACCATTGCTCCTACAATTGATTAGGAATCAGAATTACCTTTGTGGCTGTTTTTTCAAATGCAGTTGTCTAACTTCATTCTAAACCACTGGATCAAAATTTTCAGGAATCTGCATGTTATATTTTTTAAAGAGCTCCACTGAGATCCAGTCACTCTACTAAGATTGAAATTTACTGTTATGTTTGATAATGATGAAAGTACATTGCTCAGATCTCCTGCAAGAATCAGCACCAGCTATGTGAAGCATAGTTGACCAACAGAGCAGGCACTCCTTTGGATTCACCACCACGTTCACTCAAAGACCATACTTCCTGTCTGATACAAGGCTACACACAGGCAACTGGAGCTCCAGGAATCCCTCTGGGCCTGACTGGGACCTCCTTAGAACTGCCTGGCAGTCTAAGACTCTTCCTGCTCAGTTCTCCTTTCTTCCTCCTTTTCTTTCACAGATATCAAAGTAATACTATCGTCTGAATGTTTTCCTAGGCTATACTTGCTCTCTCTTTATCCTTCACAGTTACTAATAAATCTCTTGCTAAGGCACATTCTGGTTCCAGAATGTTCCAAAGGCCCATGTCATGTGTTGAAGGCTTAGTCCCCTGCTTAGTGCTACTGGGAGGTGGTAGGATCTGTAAGAGGTGGGGCTTAGTGAGAGGTTTCAGGCCATTGAGGAACTGCCCCAAAGGGGATTATGAGTCCCTGGTCTCTTTCTCTCTCTCACTTTGCTTCCTGGATGCTATGAAGTGTACACACACTCCTTGCCATGATGTATTGCACCATCAAAAGTAATAGAGCCAACTGACTTTGGACTGAAACCTCCAAAACTATAATCTAAAAGAACCTTTTTCTCTTGATAAGCTGATTATCTCAGGTATTCATTATAGTAATGAAAAGCAAACATTTAATATCTTGGTAGATGCTTCTTGGAAAACCTAAATTGATAGAATATGGATAACAGTTGAAGGCATATGAGTGTTGGAGGTCATTTAGTAAAGAACAGAGAAGGAACAAAGTACAACTCTGAGTACCACCTTCATTCACAAGATTGGCAGCAAAAGAGATGCCTACAAAAAGTACTAAGAAGGAAGTGCAAGAAAGAGAGTTTGTAAAAGGTCATACAGTTAAAGAAGCCAAATGCAACACATTTGAAACAAGGATACAGATGTATCCATTGAATTTGACAGTAAAGATCTTTTTGAGTGTTTTCAGTAGAGAGCAAATTCTAGATTGTAGTAGTAGAAGAATCAATGATATGTGAGGAAGCAGAAATGGTGAGGAGGAGAGTTATTTGAAGAACATTGTCTATGAAAGGGGGAGAATAAAAGTCTGAATATGGAGTTGACAGTGGGTTTTTTGTTATTGTTTTATTTTCTGTATCTTCAAGATGGCAAATACTGGAGCCTGTTTAAATGCATCCAGGAAAATGGTAGAGTGAAGTTACAAGTGAAAATATAATGTTGAGAAGTATTGGACCCAAATGAAATCAGATTATGAGGGAGAAAATTTAAATTAAAGGACAGGATAACTTTCTCATTGTGGCAATGGAGAAATAAGGAAGAAGAATAGATACATGCATTGGAATCAATTCCCATGCTATTGCTTGTTCCTTTAGGTAAAGTTTCAGTGTGAGAGGAGAGTAAGCAGTGCTTACATATAGGTTAAAAAGAGAAGGGAGAAGTTTAGTATCTTTTTGCAGACAGTGGGAAGAATGTTATCCAAACAAACAATTTCCAGGCAGCTATGGAGGACCTAACTGGAATCCATGAGTTCAGAGTGGCTATATGTATTTATACAGTTTTTGTTTCCTCTCCCACTCATGCTTAAAAGACTATGAAGCAAAGAAAGGCAGGCAACTAGTTGCTCCAGGCTTGGAGCTCTGCGGGGCAGCTGTGATGGAAGGACCACAGAAAGAGGCAATAGAGGAAACTGGATAGAAAGTGGTAGAAGTGATGAGCTATAAGATTCAGATTAAATCAAAAAGCAAAGAGGGTGAAGAATCAAGAAAATCAAGAATAGTAGTGGAACTTTCAGAGTAAGAGAAATATATACATGGAAGACCATGATCAAATTCATTAGATGTCCAAAAATTTTAGAAATAGAACAATTTCAGATTGTAGTGATATCTAAGGAGTAGCCATTAGAGTAGGTATTTGGAGTTACATAGGTAAATTATCAAGTTCTGGCTAGGTATTTTATATGAACATTGAAGCAGTCATCAGTGATGATACATATGAGAGAAGAGGGAGTTGGTGGGTGGTGAGCCAGGATTTACAGGAAATGATGAAACACATGAGGAAGTAAGAAAAACAGAGAGATCAAAAGACAGGGTAATAAATGCAAATTCTGGCCTTAAAGGGAAAGATGTATTCAAGGGTAGAAGAATAATGGTTGAATGTAGTATTGTTGTAAGAAGATTCTATCAAGCTAATCTCTTGATTTCCAAACACATCAAGTGTGGAAGAATGAGTGCAAGTGTTCAAAGGGCTGCAGGGAAGTTTTCCTCAGAACGTCTGGGTTTTAGTTTAGGCAAGGAGATATACAGAAATTTTGTGATGCTAAAATCTCAGTGGACTTTGTATTTAGAAATATGATTTCTCAAGAAGGCAGTGGATAGATTTGGGAAACAGAAGAAAATTGAGGGTACAGAAGGGTAAAGAAGGACAAAATAGCGTGAGAAAATGAGTCTAGGAGAGAAGAGGTGATAAAAGACTGCCGTGTCCAGCATAGCTCTCCGAAACTCCTGCAGGGAGGACTGTGGAAAAATGAAGGCAAGAGTGAAAATGCAGAAAGCTGAGGTCAGGTGGAGCCCACTCTCTTGGTGGAGAAGAGGAGCCGCCCAATGACTGCAGTGTGTTTATTTATACACTTGGCAAGTCATGTCAGTGAAACCCCTCTGCCTAACAATTTGTTCACCTAGCTCACCCCAGGCATCTGGTGTTCTTGGGGATCTCTCAGCTGGTTTACTTCGTGGTACTCCGAGTTCTCTGGGTTGGTCTCACTCTAGCCTCCTTCGTGTGACCGAACTTCAGCTTCAGATGCTCCCCACAAAGGGCTTACATCTTGAGTGGTGTGCAAGATAGAGGTAAACCAAGATGCACTACCAGGAGAGTTTATGGAAGAATTACTTTTCCACAATAGCTGTATGAACAGAGGGGACTTGGAATTCTGCAAAGAGTCAGGCATGCCTCCAGTTAATTATATGCCCAAGGAAACTAGTTGGAATGACCTCCTGAGCCCATAAGCAAATGATAGTATGCTTATTTCTCTATCCTAAGGTAATATGACTTGTGAGGCCATCCAGTTAGGAACATCTTTTGGGAGACACAAACCAAAGCATTACAATATGAAACATTTAAGACTTAGATTTAAGAAAGTATGAAAGCTCTTTTAGTATAACTTCATCATGCCCCTGGTTGATAGAGAGGAAAGACACAGGCCTCATGGGAAGATTCTACATTTCTTAAATGAAAACAGGAAAGTTCTAGAGGTGGTCATTCAAAGAGAATAGAGAAAATGAGATGAAAGTGCAGCTAGGATAAAGTTGGTGAGAATTTCCTGGCACTGATCATTCTATTTCAGGCTAATCTTTGTTAATTACAAACTGGGTTTATACAAAAACTTGGTTGTCTCCTTCCAAAGGACTCTAAAATATGGTACATTTTTCACTCCTTTGAAATGAGTTTTTTATTGTAAGACAAAATCTAGATAATTTCTCAAATTCTCTACCAAAGTAACTATCCTCATAATTCTTAACTCTACTTATACCCATGGCACAGTTTGTGTAAATAAATCTTCATTCAGTCTTTCTCTGAGTCTTGTTTCTTTGACTCCTAAAAGAAAAATTAACAGAAAATTCTCCTCCACTCTACTTATCAAAATGAGCCCAATCTTGAATTTTTTTTTGTATGCTCTAAGAGGAAAAACCAAACCCCTACTTGGTGTAATTTACTTAAATGCCAGATTCTCCTGAGGAAACTGGGTTGTCTTTATAACTTGATTCAAATAACTACTCTGATTCTCAATAGCGTTTTATGAAATTACCATGTAGAACCTAAATTGGTGCAGCTGAATTAAATAAATATCAGAGCTTAACATTCTTAATCACAAACCCTCAATTTAACCAACCATTTATTATAATCAAAAAGCAATCGATATGTTGATTGTGGTGACGTGCAAAATGGATATAGAATTATTAGTAATTACCCTATATTTGTGGTTCAGTGTGATGGAAGAATAACTGGAAAGAAATTTTAAAGTTCATTTCAGTTAAACTACTGGTTGTTATGTTTTGGAGCAGCATGCTATATTGATTGTAGTTTTTAAATAAATTAAATCACATAGGTTGCTGTCAAACATATGAATTA
Source organism: Dolichotis patagonum (assembly GCA_004027295.1). Taxonomy (NCBI): domain Eukaryota; kingdom Metazoa; phylum Chordata; class Mammalia; order Rodentia; family Caviidae; genus Dolichotis; species Dolichotis patagonum. Next base: position 23,227 of record PVJX010014351.1, read on the forward strand.
TTCATGAAGCACAGTTTTGGAGCACTAAACAGCTCCTGTTTATGAATATTCAGATATGTTAATAGATAAATGACTGACCCAACACTAAACAATTCTTGCCTACAAAGGAGGTATCAGGTAAACTTCATCACTTGATTGAAACATGATCAGTCTGAAGGATAGAAAAAGAGCCTGAACCCCAATTCAGAGAGGCACTAGGTCATGACAGGAAGTATGAAGGACTCTCATTGACTGTGAACTCGTGAAGCCAAAGTGTTTTTTCTGCAGTCTTCATGGACTTTTTATAATCACATTTATGGTGTGATCCTTGGATCTGTTCCTAGGAATATTTGAAACTATAGTGTAACACACTTTGTTTATTTTTTCATCATTCCAGAGCATCCCATGTTTGAGAAATCCTTAATATTTTTATCATAAATAAATCTCCACAGTGACCTATCAACTATGTGTTTCAATATGTATGAGGCCTTATTATGAACAAAATTCTTACTTCCTGAAAACTTAGGATATCACTGGGTCTTGGGACAATGTATAGTAGTAAAAGACAAACTAGAGAATTTGTCTGAGGCCACTAAACTACTATGCTGTCCCACCGAGAGAGAGTAATATGCAACCAATTAGGGAATCAATTGACCCCATTGGCCTGGAACTCACAGAGTGGCCAGGACATAGGATTCAGTTTATGTAGGACAGTCTTACCCAAACTGGGATGAGCTGGTCTCCCTACCAACCAGTTTGACCAGAGGACTCTCCTTGAATAAGGGACTTTTAGTGTTAAAAACAGGCAAACTGGGAAACTAGTCCCTCTAGTTCAACATCGATGCTATCAGACTTTAATTCATTTGCATTTAACAAGTCTGGTTATGTCATAGATAGCACGAAGCCTTTCTATTCTGGCAATGTAATTATGAATTAAGTGGTTAAGAAAAGTAAATCCTGAATGATGGAGAGAATGTCCACTTTCAGTGTTCATTCAGTTCTCTCTTGTTCACTTCTCAAAGAGGTGAGCGTTAGATAAGTTTCTTGCATTCAGTTTGGTGCTGCCTAGATTGTTTCATTTCCCTATTTTCTAGTTCTTGGAAAGTGTCCTCTTTTACCCTTGTTACTAAGTATTGTTACCATGTAGAAGTTGGCCCTATTATTGAACATTAGCATTTTTCTCATAAAACCAGTCCTGCTATAATTACCACTGTGTTAATCTTTGTTCTCATCTTTATTGTCTTAGAAAAGTTTATTTAAGTGGGAATTGCAAACTATAACATTTTATTCTTGTAAATAGTCCACTTGCTTGGTCTCACTCGCCTTGACCAAAACCACAGCCTCATTTTAATTTCATAGACTGTAAATGAAATTGAAGGAGGGCTTGCCAACTTTTACTGTAATACCCTGGGCAATTGCAGAAGAAATGTTGAGTCTTATCGCATAGAATTATAATCTCTAACCATAAAATGTTTCTTGGGGACAATGTACTGAAACTGAAGCTCCTTGGACTAGACCATGAACTGCAAGCCCATGCCAGGGCAAAGAGGTTCACCATTATTCCTTCACCCATTCCTGTGCTTGAGGTCGCTTGGCAGGATGTGGTTAAATACAATACACATTAACCTAAATGCTTCTTTTAGCGTTCTGTAAAAATCATTCTAATTGAAAGTCTATTTGTTCTTAAACTTGTATGAGTGATTAGTTGGTTAACAAAAACTTTTAAAATTTTTTTATTATTTCAAGTAATTGACACCATATTTAGATTAAAAATATGAAGGAGTGGGTACAGTTTTCTTTATCTTAGAATAAACTTGTAGAATGCTGTATATATTGCACATCTGACCTTTTGAAAGTCTTTATATCATGGTTGACTGGTAGGTTTAATACATCAGTTATCTTAAAGCAAGCAAGGCAGTGCCACACATTTCTTAGTTTCAGAATTGACTCCTTGGTCTCCTGATATCACCTATCTGGTCTCACTGACACTTGTGTATGGAGCAACCATGTAGCTGCACACAGTTGCAAAGACTTTTATCTTCCATCTGCAGAGTATGTCATGTTGGATGTGATTAGTCAGCCTAACCCACAGATGACTATGAGTGCTATTGTCAAATGACCCTTTCTGGATGATAAGTGACCTTGTAATTCACACCCTTCAGCAACTGTCTTCAAAGATGAAGAGGAGCACAAGGCACCCATAATACAGGTTGTGTGCTAAATCATTGCCACATACAAGAGATATTTTTGGAAATATAGTGGCTAAGAACATGTTTCCCTAAATATGATCTAAATTTTATAATCAGGATTGAGCACAAATTTTCAAAATATTTCAGATGTTAATACTTAGTTTTGGTTTAAGCCATTTGAGTGGCTAGAGAGTTCAAAGACAACTGGTTTAAGTGCTTCAGGGAGCCCAATGTCAGAAGGTGAGCATGTTATCACAAGAGTATCAAGAGGGGTCATTTGCTGGATAAAGTTGTACCCCACTGAATCTGCATTCCCTTCTGCTTGCTCAAATACCAAAGCATGATGTGAGAAGATTATTGTGCCCCCTTTATAACTTTATAACTTATAACTTTATAACTTATAACCTATAACTAGGTGGCATCTTAATGGCTATGTTTCCCTCCTGAAAGGGAAAGGAAAGACACACAATTTGTTGTTGTTTGTTTAAAAATAGCAACCTGCTTTCTAGCAACCAAAAACCAAGTGGATTTGCTTATAGAACTTTGGAGTATGAAGCATTGAAATGAATTTAACCTCAAAGTGGAATCTGTGGCTTTTATTTTGGACTTTGCCTAATGAAAAAGATGTAACTAATTCAGAGTTCAATTATTTCTTAGATCTTAACAGTAGGAATAGGTAGCTTTACCCTTGAAATTTATCGATGTGTTACTATCACTTTACTGTTGCTTTATGAAAACATGTTCTAGTAATCACATAGGGCTTCATAATTGATACCATATGTCTCACAATAGAAGCCCACCTAAATTATTCTTGCTGTTTGCAGCTCTCTTGGAATCTTCTCTGAAGCTCTGGTGAGTTCCCATTCAATACTGGCTCCCTTTCTCTTGATAAGATGACACCTTTCTGATAAACCATGCACCTGTGCTATACTTTGTAAGGGTTAAAAGATAAGGCTTTGTTGGCAGTAGAGCTTTCCGGAGTGGAGAAAGCAGGAACACAGGGGACAAATTGATGACCCATGACCTTTTTGTATGAGTATGAGCCTAGCATACCTTTTCTTTCTTTCAATCAGATCATCTGTCCAGTTCCCTAAAATTGGTGCTTTGCCCTTTGCCAAAAAAAGTACTGATTAACCTATACATTTACACTTACTATTTGAATTCTCCTGCAATTTTGTACCCACATTCAGCCATTTGTTAGATATATACTACTAAACAAAATTATAACTACTGTGGGCCTAATTTTCACTATTAAATGATGAGGTAATGGATTAATGTTTAGGATCCTTCAACCTCTAAATTATTTGATCATTTTAAAATCTAAGTTTTCCACTTATTAAGGAAATACCAACCCCAGTCTGTGTGGACATTGCACTGGGTGTCAGTGACACTGCAAACAACTTCTGGTCTAGTCCCATGCAGTCCAATAGCTTATGTCTTAGGTAGGGGATACGATAACAAGGGCTGGGATGACGGGAGCATGTAAAGCTTGATAAAGCTCCTAGCTCACTTACTCACTTCCTCTAATATTTGGGAATTTGATGTCCACTCAGAAGAGGGTGACCATAACAAGCTATTCAGAAACTTTTCCTTCTAGATTGGCAGGATGAAATCAAACTGGGGCTCACCTCACTCTGCATAACACAGTTTTTCCACTCTACTCTAGAATATTTTTAAACAGTATTATTTCAGCCAATTCTGGCTCCTTAGTCTTTCAGAGCACTGGATTTCTTTTGCATTTATGCTTTAGTTACAGGATCTGTGACTGTCCTTTTGTGACATCAGTGAGTTAACTTAGGAACTTAGAGAAAGGGCTAGTGGAGTGGCATCTCTTGGGCATCTCTTTGCTCCATTCTTTATGGTTGGGTGGGGGGAAGGAGAAAGTTGAACATGATAGCTGTCAGCTGTGAGAGCACAGCTGTTACAAATGCCTGTAGCCCCTCTAGGGGTGAGGATTTCTGAGCAACTTTGGGACTCATGACCCTCATTTAGTTTGTCACTAATCCCTCTCCAAGATCCAGGGTAGCCTTCTGTACTTATTACACCCATCAACCCTTTGAACTGTTTCTTCTTCATACACACAAACACCTACACACATGTTCATATTGCCATTTTCCTGTACACGTCATTTATTCATCAGCGCATTGACTCTAATTCATTCATTGATTTGTTCAGTCACCTACAATTCACTTATTCATTCCTTTGTAGATCAGATCCCCAATCCCAATACAATATACTTGGGACAGCCTGATTTCTCTCTATACCACTACCTTCTCAGTGCCTGTTTAATTTAGACCCCTACAAGAGCTGGTCCCCTCCTCCTTTGTTCCTTTCTCCCTGTCCTCCCTTCCATCTTGCTGCCTCTGATGGGCTGTGTTCCAGGTCATGGCTAGCTGCCTGAAAAAAACCTCTGTGAGTTAGTTAGTGTCATACATAAGGTGACACCAGGGAGCAAAATAAATTAGCTAATGATCCATTGCAGAGAATATTACAAACACTCAAATTTTAGCCCAGCGTTCCCAAATTTTCCTTTCCCTTTCTAATAGTAGCTCTGTCAGATCAGATCACCTGTGAGGATACTCCAAGGACATACATTGTAAAGGAATGTGCTGGGTTCCTGAGTCTCCAGTGTGCCTGCTACAGTGCTCACACTGGGGCAACAGAAACAAGCAAAGATCCCATCAGCTCCTGACAATCATTAGTACTCTTTCTCTGTAGTCAGAATCTGAATTCTTTGTTTTCTCTATTCCAGCTCATCTACAATCATCTTTCACAGAATCTTTAAGCAGTACCTACTATGTTCTTGATTCCTATCTTCTTTCACATGCCGTGTTTCTTGCATGTGGGCTTCTATCTTTGAACCTGTTCTCAATAACTTGCCACTACCCCACTTCCTAATTCTTAGAACAGGAGCCTCCCTTTCCCTTGCCAGTCACATTCCCAGGAACCAGGTTCATAAATATGCCCATTGCTAACCAATTCCTGACCTGGCACCCTGGACTTCCAAGGATATTCCACTTTCAGTGAGCCATTCCTGTGCTTCGCACACCTTCAGCACTTTCCTTCCCTCTTCCATGGCTTGCTCAGTTCTTCTACAGTTGCACTTCCCTGGCCTCATACACAAACCAAAATTAGCCGCAGCTGCAACTGCTTAGTTCCTCCTTCCTCCCTTGTGTTTTACCACTGGAGACGGAGAAACTTCCAAGTCCCCGTGCCTCCTTCCCTCCCATCCATCTGTAAGTACGTTGGGCCTGGCTGAATCCCACAGTCTGACGCAGGCAACAGTCATGCATGAATTAAAAGTTATAGCATTTGCTGCTCTGTAGATTCATGCCACAAAAATAGAGCCAAAACTTGAATGAGCAGAGAAATTTTAGGGCCCCTATGCAAATCCTCTCCAAGTAAAATGTTTCAAAGCAAGGAAAAGACAACAAGCTATTTAGTTTCCCTAATTCCCCTGTTTACATTCTAAAGTGGACCTATAAGTGTACCCTAAGGGCATGTGCTACACAATTCTCTTTTATGTCAACACCCCTCAGAATGTAATTATTTTGTATTATTTTGTCTAAATCATCTTGATATGTCTTAAAGGGACCCGCTTAAAAACAGGATATCAAGGCCACCATTGGGACTGCCAGTACAGGCAGGGAGAAGCAGTCAGCTCAGCCCCCACTTGCACACAGGTTGCCATCCACACTATCCCGCAGGTAGCCAATACAAACCAGCAGAAATAGCCAGCCACAGCTTCAAATGTCTAGAGAAGCCTGCATCGCACCCAACCACCTCCTGGAGAACCTGGGTTAGGAGAAACCCAGGTGCTTGACCCATCCCCCTACACTGTGGACAGGTAGCCAATGTGGGAAGTGCCTGGGATCCCACAACCCACTCAGCTAGAGGAACCCAGGAAAATATCAAGACAAAGGAGCAAAAGGCAATCTCTGGCCTCCAACCCAAACAGAACAAGTCCAGGAGACACGGACATGAAAGAAAGTGAAGTCACACACCTGAAATTTCTGGGATGATGGCAACTGAAATAAGAAACTACTTCATGAGGCTGTAAAAGAAAGCATATCAGAAATAATATCTCAGGTATTAGAAGAAATGACAAACATAATAAAAGAGTTGCTGAGTATATCTAAAGAAGACATAGTTTGTTTGTTTTTTTTTTAAAAAAAAAGAGGAGCAGAGGAAACCTTAAATGAACAATATAGAAAAGAATTGGAATGCATGAAGCAGACTCGGAGAGATCTATAAAATTAAAAACTCCATTGAAAGCTGGCAAAACCATTTGAAAGAAACTAAAGATAGACTTTCAGACCTTGAAGACAGGATGGCAGCTAGTGATTGTAAAAGGAAAGATCTCTTAAAAATGATAAGGAATGAGGAAATAATAATTCAACAGCTGTAAGACAACTCAAAGAAATTAATTTAAGAATGATAGGTATCGGTAAAAAGCAGGAGTAAATATAAATTACATAAAGAGACTGTAAAAGTAATAGAAAACTTTCTAAGCATGGAAAAGGACCTGACATGCAGATAAGCGAGGCCTATAGAAGGCCAATTAGCCATAAATAAAATAAATATACACCTATTCATATAATAATCAATATTGCAGAAATTCAGCACAAGAACAGAATATTAAAGACTGTTAGAGAAAAGAAACAGATCACCTATAAAGGAAACTCCATCAGAATCACGACAGACTTCTCTCAACATAAACCATCAAGTCAAGAAGAGCTTAGACTGAAGTATTTCAAGTTCTGAAAGAAAAGAACTTCCAACCCAGATTGATATACCTTGCAAAATTATCTTTCAAAATTAATGCAGAAGCCAGGCATGGTGGCACACTCCTGTAATCCCAGCACTCATGAGGCCAAGGCAGGAGGATTGCTGCAAATTCGAGCCAGCCTTGGCTACAAAGTGAGCCCAAGGCCAGCCTGAACTGCATAGCAAGACCTTGTCTCAAAAAGACAAAAAAAAAAAAAAAATTAATGGAGAAATAAAATACTTCCATGACAAAGAATGACTGAAGGAATTCATGACCACCAAACCAAACCTATGAAGAGTACTAAAGGTTATTCCACAGAGACATAAAAATTACCATGATCCCAGGAATAGCAACAGAGTGGGATTGCTGAGCAGGGCAGTCAGTTGAATGGAGAGGAAAAGTAGGGAGCCAATAGCAGGAAGAAAGCATGGCAGAGATGAACCTATGCATGTTGGCCAAAACCAATAATGTAGATGGCCTCATTCACCAATAAAAAAGAAAAAACACAGGTAGAGTGGATTAAGAAACAAAATCCATCAATATGTGGTATATGAGAAACATATTAACTTGAAAGGAAATTCATAGATTGAAAGTCAAAGGAGAGAAAATAATGCTCCATGGGACAAGGAACCAGAAAAAAGCAGAGACAGCTTGCCCATCAATTTCAGAATGAATAAGAAAGATATGGCATTTTTATACAATGGAAAACTACTCAACTATAAAGAGAGATAATCATGAGGCTCTTATAAATAAACAGATGCAACTTGTGATCATGCTCTTGGGTGAAATGGTTTGGACTCACATAGGTGAACATCATGCTGTCTCCACGCATAAGATCATCTATGCCTTCTTAAGTCATCTGAGGATTATTCTCAAGGGCAAGATACTTCTAAGCATAAGATCATCTACACCTTCTTAAACCATCACAGGATTATACACAGGTCAAGATGCTTCAAATGTAAGGTTATCCATGCCCTGAGGAGTCAGGAGTCTTTGGATGAATTGTAATCCTTTGCTAGTCCCATTTATCACTGTATAGACCAAGTAAACAGTGGCTGTTTGGGAGTGGAAGAGGTCGGATCCAGAGACATTGATTTCCCAGCCATTTTTGGAATATAATACTTGTCTCTGTTTTTTATTTTTCTCATGACATTCTTGAGACTGACAATCAGGATTGTTGGCCTGGTTCTCGATATTGACAATCAGGACTCTTGGCCAATGTCCCAGTAAAACACCAAAACACCACAAGCATCAATTTGCATTTCACCTCAATAGCTATCATTGCAGCCTGTGTTTCTCTGGATCAGCCGGTCACTTATGGGGGAGCTGGCTCTTATTTGCCAGTCGACATGCTAGAAGGGGCTAGGGTCTGGCTGTCCCTTTACTGGCAGTGGCCCACACATGGCATTGGTTCTCAGTGGGGGCTTGCTTCTTAATGAGGCCTTGTTTTTTCCCCCTGCAGTCCGCGAATGGTGCTGACTCATGGGGAGAGGCTTGGGCCTGGCTGTCCCCACGCCAGTGGCAGCCCACGCATGGCACTGGTTCACAGGGGTCTTGCTTCTTGGTGAGGCCTTATTCCCTCCCCCTGCAGTCCACAAATGGCTCTATTATCTTGTTTTGAAGTCCTGTCTCACTTTTACTGTTTTGTTTTGATTGGCTTTATTCTGTTTTATTTTGTTTGGTTTTATTCTCTTAAAAATTAAAAGTCTTAAAAAAAAAAAAAAAAAAACATGATTTTGTAGTGCGAAGAGCACCAGGCTGTTACCTAGTCCAATCTTCTTGGAATGTATTGATTTGTACTTGGACTGTGCAAAGCACTAACTTTCATGGTACTCAGCTTTCCCACCTGTGAAATAGGAATAGCATTTATTTGCCTGACTTCCAAGGTCATGAAGATCAAAAGATAAAGCTCTTATTCAAATGTCATATATGGTTGTGAGGATGCAATCATGTTAAAGTGTTAAATCTTTAACATTTTAACACTTAACAGTGTTGAAGCTTTAAAGATATATAACCTGTTTCCTTTAACTTTGTTAGCAAAAATATTTATGTTAAATTATTTGTAAACCTTTCTGAACATCATCCTTATTTTTATTATTTTATTCCAAACCATTTGTGAACTAGAATGAAAAGTATCATTTCCCATTTTATGGATGAGAAATCTGAGATTACAGAAAGATAAATATGGGATTTTACCCAAGAGATTGCTATTAGGCTGTCGCTCCCAGTGAGGCTTCTTTCATCCTCTTCACCTTGGCCTCTCTAACCAAATTTAACACCCACATTTGCCCCTTGTCTGGTTTCTTCTCTATGGAAGAGCAGATATGATATGAGGCAAGAGAGTGCATAGCTGAACACTAGAGGATGCATGGAGAGGATAGGTGGAGAGATGGGCTCTCCAGAACAGTGGGCCAAAGTTGAATTGCAGGGAAGGAACAAAGTTCAGAGGATCTAGCCGGAGATCACTTAGCAAAAGAATAAAAAAATCCAAGTGAGTAAATGTGACAAGCAAAAGCTTTATAAGCATATCACGATATACTAACTGTGGTTAACCAATTGTAATAAACAGAAGTCAGGCACAAGGGTCTGGATCAATTTTCAGGAAAGTATCTGTTGGCACTCCTTTTAATCTCAAGCCTACCTGTGTGCCCTTACTCATCTTAAAGGCCTTTCATTCATTTATTCCATTTGCATTAATGCATCAACACAGATTCCTTGAGATGCGTTAAGTGCTAGAGATACAAATTATGAGGAAATACATGTATGGCTCTTGCTTCCCTGAAATACAGTCTAGGGAAGGGTCTCCACCTAGGCGCTATTCACATTTTGTGATGGGGGAAACTTCTCTGCATTGAGGGTATACAGGATGTCTAGCTTCTACTTACTAGAGACTAGGTCTACCTCTCTAGTTGTGACAACCAAAAATATCTCCAGATATTATCAAGTGTTCCCAGGGGAAAAGGAACAGATCATTGAAGGGTGAGAATGGCTAACAGTTACCAAACATTTATTAAGTACCAAGCACAGTTTTTGGCACAACCAGTTGAAAAAATGGACAATGGAAACATCTACACAGGCCTCCCTTAAACAACACATCAGATTCTTCAGGGTTGTCCCTTTGATCTATTACTCACAAGCACCATCCACGTGGGTGTGGAAATCACTTGCAGCCAAAGACATTGGTTTGTCTGTATGCTCTTGCTTGGCATGATACATGCTAGGTCATGTGCTTATAACAAAATGAAATTTTATTTTCCCAAAGCTTCCTATCCCTATATGATACTTATTATAATTTTATAATTTAATTAAAAAATATACAAACTGATGAAGTATGACTGTGAAAAATGCTTCCTAATAAAATTAAGTGCAATGCTCTGGAAAAATGGGATAACTTTCTGATAAATTAATCATAGATAAAAACAACTTTAAAAACACAAAGAAAAATGTAAAACTATAGAAGATAAAAATTCTTGCTACATTTTAAAGAATGGGAATTGTCATCAGTGCATCATGGCTCTGAATTAGGTAATGAAGATATAGAATACAATTAGCTGATCCTTTTCAAAGAAGACACCTATGCCCTATGCAAGGACATATAAATAAATGCATAGCTTGCATGTTTTAAATTAAAAGAAAATGTTTAATTCATTTGTGATATTTAATGATCATTTTCAGTTTATCAACCAATTTCAGTTGCTTCAGATGATTAGCATTCTATCATATTATCCTCATTTTTGAGACAAGAAGTTGAAAGACAGAGAACTTGCTCAGCACTTACTAGAGAAGGTGTAGTCCTCAGACTATTTAAGCAATCAAATGCAGAGCCTGGCTATCAGGCCAAATCATATAACTTATATCAATGATGTGAATGACAAATTTTAAAAAGGAGAATTGAAGAGATATCCTTATAGTCTCCTGTTTTCTCAGCTTGTCATATAGTAGATATTGTACCTTTAAAGACCAGGAAAATAAGGAGGCAAACCTTTGCTATATTCAAGGAACTCAGCTAGTCCATACATACCTTGGGATAGCTACAGGGGTTTCCATTTTATAGTAACCCAGTGCAAGGCCAGTATACAAAAACAGATTCTAGAGCAGAAGCCATACTGCATCTGGGAAGAGTACAACAAGAAGTCAATTCACCTTTCCCATAAGCCATGCAAACCATGCAGGGCCCAGGAAGAGAGAAGCCATTTTACTCTTCCTATGAGTCAGCAGAAGCCATGCTGGGTCTGGGAGGCATACAAGAAGAAGTCAATTCACGCTTCCCATAGGCCACACAAACCATGCAGGGCCATGGAAGAGAAAATCCAGTTCACCATTCCCAAGAGCCAACCAGCATGTGGGCTAAAAATCAAGAAGCCTTCCCTCTGCCAAGCAACCAACTAGTTTGGAGGACAGGCTGAGTTGACAGTAACTGAAATACAAAAGCAACTAAATGTTTGTATTGTTTGATTGACTTTGCAGGCCTAAGGCTGGTAGTCTGAGTATCTATTAGGAGGATAATAATATTCAATATAGCAAATATGAGAGATATCTTTTTGCCTTGTTTTTGAAATCCAATATTGATCTCACTGTTTTGTTCTGATTTATTGTTTTGTTTTATTTAATGTTCTGTTTTGATTGGTTTTATTCTGTTTTTTTTTTTTATTTTACTATGTCTGATGGTATGGACAACTATTGTGAAGATAACAAGGCATATTATGGTAGTCATTGTTGATTTCCTATTATGTAGGGAGTTGTTGAAGCTGAAAATTGATCACATGTATGGGGCTAAAGCAAGACCAGTCCTGAAAACACAGAGAGCCCAAAACAAGCCATGTTAAACAAGCTGTTCCAGCTCCAAGAAGGCAAGAGGTCCAGGCAACCAGGCAAACAAGTTGTTAGGTAGCAGGGTTGAAATTGACATCTTCTTGAGTGTAATAAATAAATGTGCTACAGTGGTGAGCAGGTCCCTTCTCTCTCATTAGGAGAGAGGGCTCCACTTCAGCTTTAGTAACTTTTCTTTATTTTCTCATCCTCTCATCTTCCTTCCCCCAGGACCATTGAGAGCTGCAGCTGGTGGCAACACTATTATCCTGTTTTGAAGTTCTGTGCCACTTTCACTGTTTTGTTTTGACCTGCTTTATTCTGTTCAATTTTGTTAGGTTTTATTTTCTTTAAAATAAAAAGAGAAAGTACACATTAATGGTAACAGATTTCTGGGAAAGATGAAAAGAAAACAGTTCAATCCAACTCCCTTAGACAAGCTTCATACACTATCTAGTACCATAAAGCATACCTAAATTTTGAAGTTAAAGCCAAGCATGACATTCATAATGATTGCCGAAACAGAGCCCCACCCTTGATCCACTTCGTCACTTTCTGGTAATAAGTGTGGGATACAAAAAGATTTTATTCTGTAAGCAAAAACATTTTTTATTCATATATACTTTATTCATAAATTTTAGATCTAAGACACAGATAGGAAGAAAAAGAACCTAATGAAGCTCACTTAGGAATTCGCAGGTAAGCAGTGCTACCTGGATTAGTGGCTTAGGGCCTGGCACAAGTTCCAGGAAAGGGCTTTTTTGTCTCTTAATGATGCAGCTAGGAAGAAAGACCCTCAGATATCTGGATCTGGACCCACCGCCTTCTCACAGGTATCTATTTGTCTCTCATTTCTTTTGTTTCTTCCAAATAAAGTGTTTTAATTTTCCCTTGAAAAAACAGATTCTAATATCCAAAAAAGAGTGTCACTTTGCTGACAATGAAAACAAAAAACTAAAATCTTTGAAGCAGACTACAATAACCACAATGATAAGCCTGGTCAGCACACACCAAGCTCAGTTACTACTGAAGGAAATTCAAAACCAAACTTCAGTTTCTTGATTACCTTTCAAAATATATTTTATTCCTTCATAATTTACTAGCAGAGACTAATGAGATGATATTATCCAGGCTGTTTAACAGGTTTCCTGGTTTTAAGAAAGTAAAATTAGTATTGGGAGGCATAGCATTGATTTGATGAATCTGAAATGACAGGCCTTCTGGAAGTGCTACAAGGATATATTAAGATCATTTTGGCACATGCCATGAAAATTGTCCCACCAAGAACTAACACTTGGGATGGTCTTCTTTAATGGACTTAGGGATTTTTTACTGCTTTTTGGGTAAAGTTTGATTACATCATTTTAATATTGGGGATGGGAAATCAAAGTGAAAAAATACAGTAGTAACTTAATTAGGTAACATCCAGAACACGGTGAGCCTGAAATGAAGTTTTGGTGTACCTGGCTATGGTTCAAATTTTTTACTAAGATGGAATGCACCAACTCTTCATTCCCTATAATTATGCCCTGAATTACATTAAAAATAGGGATTTCTGTTGAATCAAAGATGTGGAAAAAGTTACTAGATGACAAAGTGAAAGATGCTTGCAATCTCTGACACCAATATAATTTCAGAATCTGGAATATATAAGAAATTCCTAAAACTGAGAAGAAAAAAATAATAATCCACACATAAAAATGGACAAGGTATACAATACTAGAGAGAGGAAAGTTAAAACAACAGAGGGATATTACTATATGCCCTTTAGAGAGGCATAAAGGAGCTGTAAAATGCCCTGAATATTAGGCAGGGATGCAGGGATTTTCATCATATTCTGCTTTTGAGAATACAGGGAGCAGAATTCCAGAGATAATCTGTCCCTAACCTGTGACCCAATACCTTCCCTTTTAGGTGTGCATCCCTGAGGAATCTCTGTGTGATTCTTACTAGAGGATATGTGTGAGGATGCTTGGTGTAGCAATTTGAATCAACATGGGTCTTCTAAGACACAATTGCCAAAATGTAAATTTAAACATTTAAGTATACAAAGATTTCTTGAGGGAGTACCTATGAGTGCAGATGGGGAGGGGTGGGACACTGCATTCGATAGCAAAAGCTGGCCCTAAGTGAAGGGGACATGGGTGGAAGATTGGTAGATTTATTCTAAGAAAAGTAGTTAAAATCCACCAGAAAGTCCTCAAGCTTAACTAGCCATGGCAAAGATCCCATGTCTCCCAGGAATAGGCCTGCTTCATTGTCTTGCTGCCTTTGTCACTGTCTTAGAGCAGTCCTTGGGAAGGGTGGTTTTGGGTGAAAACCAGAGATGAATTTTACAGTGCATATGCTGAAGGCTTTTGTGTTACATTCCTGTGAGAGAAGTTCTGTGAGGCATAATCTCATAGATGCCACATATCATCTATCATCTAACAGTCAATCACAAAGACTGTGAGTAGGTAATATATAGGAGCACACACCAATGAACAGTGAGATGCAAAGAATTGGGTGTATACCTAAGAGGATGGGTGGATCTTAAGGTACAGATCCAAAAAAAAAAATGTGACAAATGAGACAGCCAGGCTGGAGATTTAGCTCAGCAACATAAGTGCCTGCCTGGCAAGCAGGAGGTCTTGAGTTTGATCCCCAGTACAAAAAAAAAAAAAACAATGAGACAGCCAGTATGGTTATACTAGTAATATTTACCAAATTTAATATACATAAATACATATATGTACTCAGTAAGCAAATGTATACATATCAACAAAAATATTCTCATTATACCTACCAGAATGATAGTTAGAGTGAGACATAAGAATAAAAAGGACTAAATAAAGAATGTGCAACCAAAAAAGTCCCACATAAGGTCAAAAAAGGTAACACGCCTTGAATTGCACCTAAGTATCTTAACTGCCTGATTCCAAGGATTTAAGTGAACATAGAAGCACAGTGCCCACATCCTGACTTCCCCAAAATCCTGACACGGAATCAGCGTCTTCGAAGTTCTTTCACAGTCGCAACTCTAAAACATGCTTTCTATAAAAGCAGTAACTCTCTGGTGCTTTTTTTCCTCTGATGCTTACCCCAGCATTAGTCTTTTAAATATTTGTACCTCATTTTGCAGCAAATACAGACCTAGCCTTGGCAGTAACAAACAACACCCAGCCTAGAACTGCCTCAAGCCACCTACATGTCTACTTTGTCTCTCTCAGCCTTTCCCTTCTGGCTAACTTTTGGGTTCTGCATCCCTATCCTGGTCTCCTGGTTCTTTTGTTTGTTCTTGCAATAACTTTTCTTGGGAGGGGGATGGAGGCAGTACTGGGGATCAAACTCCTGACCTTGTGTTTGCCAGGCAGGCACTTAGGCCATTGAGCTAAATCCCCAGCCCCTGTTCTTGCAATAATTTTGTTCAAATATAGGTCACACATTATACAATTAATTCATTTCAAGCTTACAATTTTATGACTTATGGTGTAGTTGCAGAGCTTTGCAATCACCACAATCAGTATTAGAACATTCTCTTCATTTTTAGATATACACTTAACAGCACTTACCTATCACTTCCCAATCCCTATACTCCTCTATTACCTCTAGCCTTAGGCAACCGTTAACCTACATTCTGTCTTGGTAGATTTGCCTCTTTTGGTCATTTCATATAAATGGAATTATATAGTATGTGGTCTTTTTGATTAGCTTCTTTCATGTAGCATAATATTTTAAAGATTCAGGGCCGGGCAGATGTTAGTGTTGTTTCTACTTTTGGCAATTATGAGTAATACTGGTTTAACATTTGCCTGCAAACTTTTGTATAGCATGTTTTTGTTTCTTCTGGGTGTATACCTTGGTATAGTGAAATGACTGGGTCATTTAACTCTATCTTTAATCCATCAAGGAACTGCTACACTATTTTCCAAAGCAGTAGCACTATTTTGCATTCCTATCAATAGTATATAAAGGCTTCATATTTGTTTGTTTTGTTTTGTTTTGTTTTTGTACCAAGGATCGAACTCACGACCTCATGTTTGCCAAGCAGGCACTTATGCTGTTGAGCTAAACCCCTGGCCCAGCTCCATGTTTTTTATCCTTGTCAACACTTGTTATCATTTTTGATGATAGTTCTCTGGCTCCTGTTATTGGTCCCTAGCTCTTCCTGGACTTACTGACCTTGCTGTCCTGCACTTACGTGGCATACACTTGTGACTGCAATATACTTCAGAGTTTCCTGTGAAAGGTGTCCTCCATCACACTAGCAGAACTACCCCTTGGCATCCTTCAATAGCAAAAGGAGATTGAAGATAGTGGGATTCTCAAATTTCTTCCCCAAAATGAAAGAGTAGAAAAAGAGAAAACTGAATGTAACTAACAGTTACTTTGTGCCTTGTGATTAATTTTATGTTGACTTGTCTGAGTTAAGGGATGCCCTGATAGGCAGAAAAGCATTCTTTCTGGGCAGTCTGTAAAGATCTTTCTGGATGAGATTAGCATTGAATCAATAAACTGAGTAAAGACTGTCCTTCCTAATGTGAGTGGGCATCATCGTATCTATTACACAACTTAATAAAACAAAAAGGCTGAGAAAGATAAATTTACCTTTTCTTCTTCAGCTGGGAGATTCATCTTCTTCTACCCTCAGACACTTAATATACTAGTCCTCAGAGCTTTGGACTTGAAATGAAACATAGCCATGGGCTTTCCTGAATCTCCAGCTTCCAGACAGCAAGTTGGAGCTTCCTGACCTCCCTCGCGGCAAATGCCAGTTCCCATAACAAATATATCTATCTGTCCATTGTTCTCTCACCCTCCTTCCTTCCCTTATTTCTGTTCTATTATGCTAGAGAATCCTGACTTACACAACTCTGTTCTTTCTATTCTGCATCAGTTGCTGGAATGACAATTTGAGGTGCCAGGAGGGGCTGACCTGGGATAGCTGATTTTTGGATTTCCAACCTGACAATGACAAAGATGATAGCACACTCAATACAATTACCAATTTACAGGTGGACTCTCATTTTCTTTTTGCAAATGCAACTGCAAGAGAGGGAAGGATATAGTAATAATTGATAAACCACAGTTTTCACTTTTACACTTGATGATGTCATTTTTTTCTCTTCTCAGTGACTTCTCTGTTATGGCTGGCTCATTTAGAAATCACTATTTGAAGTTGTAGCATTTCTATGTGTTCCAGGCTAAAGAGTCCTAGTTCAGAGAGACACAGATTTCAAGATTATCAGGGCTGAAGAAGAAATTTTGTTAGTATAGAGAAAAAATATCAGAAAAATTATAGATTAGGTTTCTGTTTAGCTTGCTATTTTGAGATGATTTCATTGCCTAGAAGTTTCTGCCTTGGAAAGTTGACCTGGGTTTTGACTTCTCAGTGTATTTGAATTTCATCCCAGGAAATCAGTCTCAAAGAGTGTACTTTCCTACAGTAGCACTACTATATGTGACAGAAACTTTCACTTGGTGTCTTAGTTACTTTCTCATTGCTGAGACAAAAACCCAACACCCAAAATTAAAGGAAGAAAAGTTTATTGTAGCTCACAGTTAGTAGAGATTTCAGTTCATAGTTGGTTGGTTCCATGGTAAGGGGGCATGGTAAAGCAGACAAACAGAAGGTAGCAAGTGACAAGCGATGACCAGAGCCACCCTCTTTCTGTCTCTTCTATTTTATCTGGGCTGTCTGCCCTTAGGGCCAGTAGCACTGATACCCTTAATCTTTACATCTCACCATGAATCAATCCAGCATTATATCCTTGATCCCAGCATCACACACTCTAGATCTAGCCACTTCCAAAAGCACCACCTATGACCTCATGAGACTTTGGGGGGACGTCTAGATACAAGTCATAACACTTAGCAATTGTTTAAATTTGAAAATAGATTAAATCTATTAATTAAGCCAGTGTTTTCTATCTACTGTAGTCATCAGCCAAATTTCTAGCTTTATTTGGAATGTTGTAGAAAACCATATTTAAATATATCTTAGATCTATTGTTTTAGTATATTTATTTATTTATTTTATTTTTGTGGTACTGGAGACCAGAACTCATGACCTCATACTTGCCAGGCAGGCCCTTACACCACTGAGCTAAATCCCTAGCCCTAGTATTTTCATTTTAATAGGCATGACCAGGAAATACATTTTTGATTCTTTTAGTTGTATAGAGTTCAAGTATAAACTTTTATTTTATTTTTTTAACTTTTTGAGACAGGATCTTGTTATATAGTTCAGACTGGGCTTAAATTCACTACTGGTATGCCACCCAGGCTGGCCTTGAACTTGGAGTAATACACTTGCCTCACCCTCCTGAGTGCTATCATTATAGGTGTGTGCCTCCATCACACCCCAAGTATAAATTTTTAAATCACAAACTCTCTTAAAGTGTAATTCACATATAAGTTCATTTATTTTAAAGATTATAATTAATGAGCTATTTACATTCATGAAACCACTACTGTAATCAAGTATAGAACATTTCTATTACCTTTTTCTTCTACCCTCTGAAGTCAACCCCTACCTACTATCTGGCCCCAACAATCACTGATCTACCCTTTTGTTAATACATTAGTTTTTTATCATTTCAAGAATTTCATATGAAGGAAACCAAATTGTTTTTAAGAATCATAAAGTTGTTGAGTATATTAGTTGTTGCTTCCTTTTCACTGTTCAATAAGATTCCATTCTGTGAATATACTTCAGTGATAAGGTAAAGTGCATTCCAAGAATGAAGGGTTTGATTTGTCATTGAAAATCAATGAATGTTCATATGACCAGAATAAAGATGAAAAACCATATGATAATCTCAAAATACATAGAAAAAATGCTTGACAAAATCCACACTTATTAATGATAAACACTTCAGCAAACTAGTAATAAAAGGGAATGTCCTCGGTATGATAAAGAGCATCTAAAGAAAACATGATCCTTAATGGCTGCATTGATTATCTGTTGTTGTATAACAAATTGCTTCCAAATCACAGCAGCTTAAACAATAAACATTTATCATGTCACAATTTCTGGGTGTTGGGGATTTGAAAGCAGCTTAACTGGGTGGATGTGGCTGAAGCTTTCTCATGAGGTTGTAGTCAAAACATCAACTGAGGCTATTGTTATTAGAAGGCTTGAAGGAGGCCGGAGGGTTCAATTCTAAGATGGGTTGCTTGCATAGCCATTGGCAGAAAGTCTCCAGTTTAACTTAGTCAATATTTAAGGGGATCTTCCGGTCTTCACCATCTGAAACACTTCACAAAGTTTAAGAGTCTTGATGGCTTGGCACCTGGCTCCCCCCAGAATGTATAATCTGTAAAAGCAGAGTTAAGGAAGAAGCCACAGTGACTCCTATGACTTGATCCTTGGTATTCACATGCCATCATTTCCACCAGTGTCTACTTATTAGAAGCTAGACACTAATTATAGCCCTTATTCCATGGGAAAAGAATTTGGCTCCACTTTTTGAAGGGAAGAATATAGAGAACTTGTGGAAATATTTTGAAACTAACATAGTGGTAAAAGATAGATGTTTTCCCCTAGGATTATCAATGATCAGGAAGGATAAGCACTCTGAACACTTTGGTTCAATATTATCCTGGAGGACTTAGTCATTGTTACACAGCAAGTAAAAGAAAAGGAAGAGGACATATGGATTGGAAATGTAGAAGTAAAATGGCCTTTATTTGGAATGTCTGTGAACACAGAAAACCTTAATCATTCTACTCAAAACTCTAAAAATTAATTTAGCAAAGTTATAGGATATGAAGTGAATACAAAAAAACTTTAATTAAAGTTCTATATAATAGCAACAATCAATTTTATAATACATTTTAAATGTTATTTAAGATAGTATCAAAAGTACATCAAATGTTTTCAGGTAAGTTTATTAAAAGATGTGCAAGGTCTTTAAACAAGTTTTAAAATTTTACTGAGATAAAGTAATAATATCTAAATAAACATCATGTCTGAGGATTTGAAGACTCGTCATTTCTCCAATATCAATTCTCTCCAAATTGATCTATAGATTCAGCACAATACAAATCAGAAGAGAAGCAGACATTGTTGACAAGCTGAATCCATAATGGAAAGTAACAAAGATGAAGAGTGTATGTTACCTGATTTCGAGATGTATTATAAGTCTATAGCCACCAAAACAGTATAGAACTGACATAAGCACATATTTAGAACAATGGAACCAAATGAAGAGCCTAGAAATGGATATTCAATTGATGTTGTTTTGTTTTGTTTTGTATTTTGAGACAGGATCCTGCTGTGTAGTTCAGATTGGCCTTGAAATATGTAATTTAGCCTGGTCTTGAAATGAAAGTGATTCTCCTGCCTCATTCTTCCAATTGCTGGAATTATGGATGTGTGCTACCACGCCCACCTTCAATCAATTTTTGATCTCACTATTTTAATGGGAAAATTTTTTAATAATTGGTGCTAGAACATACATTGATATAGAAAATATTGAATGTTTACCTTTAAATCATACCACAAATAAAAATTAACTTGCAATGGTACATAGATCTAAATGCCAGAGTCAAGGCTGCAATATATTTTGAAGACTTTGTTTTGTTCAGGATTCTCCAGAAAAATAGAACCAATAGGCAATACAGTAGATAGATAAATAGATAGATAGATGATAGATAGTGAATTATGAGATTTTGGAGGCTATTAAGACATGTGTCAGACCATCTGCTAGCTGAAGAACCAGAGAAGCCCATGTCTCAGCCCTATTATGAAAGACTAAAAACCCAAAAGAGGTTCTTACATAAGAGTCACTGGTACAAATCATAGAGTCCAAAGACTGGAATATTTGGACTTCTGATGCCCACCAGCAGTAGAAATAGCTCCAGAAGAGACAGTGAATGTCTTTCCTCTGCTTTCTTATTCTATCTGGGCCCCCAATTCACTGAATGGTGTTAATCCATCCTTACACTGTGTGAAGGGCATTTTCTTTACTTAGTCCATTGATTTAAACGCCAATCTTTAAAAAAAAACACCCTCACAATTACATCTAGACACAATGCTTTTGAAGATATCTGGGTATCCCTTAATTGCAATCAAGTTGGTATCTAGAATTAACCATCAAAAAGTTATAGAAAAGAATCTTTCAAAACTTGGATTAGGCAAAACACTATTTGGGTATATAAAAGCACAAACCATAAAAGAAAGAAAGAGCTATTTGGGACTTCATCAAAATTAAACCACTGTTCTTTGAACATAACTTTAAGGAAATACCAAGGAGCAAGGTGAAGAAGGCGATGCGTACGTTAGCACGAAGGCCTTGTTGATGAAGGAAAATGAGCAAGCATTCAATAAACGACAGTGGCAAGGAGTGGAGGAAGTACGAGTGAATGCTCAGGTTCTCAGAAGGTGAGTTATCCTGACTTAGAAGGACAAGAACATGAGGCTGACCTTCTGACCCTGAGGTTAGTGCAGTCTGAAAGTTTGGGGTCCTGGGGAAATCCAGGAGAAGAGGCATATTTTGACTATGGCAAGTGGTAGAGGAAAATAAATACCCAGGCAAGGGCATTGATCATAGAGTGTTTCAGTGTGTCAGGGCTGCTACAACAAAAAATACTGTAGACTGAATGGTTTACAAACAAATATTTTTCCCATACTGTTCTACAGGAGAACTGGAAGTCCAAACTCAAAATACCAGGAGATTCAGCATATACTGAGGTCTGCTTCCTGGTTCATAGTCAGTCATCTTTCTTTTCCTTATCTTCACATGATGGAAGGGGTGAAGGAGCTCTCTGGGGTCATGAACCCTGTTCCTCATGGTATAATTGCCTCACAAAGGTCCCACTTTCAAATGCTATCACCTTGGGAACTAAGTCCCCACATTGGAATTTCAAAGGCACACAAACATTCAGCCCATAACACACAGTACAATTCCCAGAGATCTGGTGGAAGAATTTGGAGGAAAATGAGCCATGTTGGGAAGAAGCAGCCCTGAGGACAGAGAATTGGGGAGACATGTTTTGGAGCTGAGCTGAAAGAAACAAGGTCATCAAGCCATGAAGAGTTAGTCCTTTCAGCATCCAAAAGTGTTACTCTTTAAATTTTTTGCCTATTACTCCTGCAAAAGAATTTTGAAAATTGAAATATAACTTAAATAAGATACCT
>PVJX010014352.1:0-45150 GCA_004027295.1 Dolichotis patagonum
CTCATGACCTGACATTTGCCAAGCAGGCACTTACCTCACTGAGCTAAACTCCCAGCCCTGTTAGTAGAGGTAAAGATGTTTCATTTAATAAAATTTGCTGTAGGTCCATAGTAGGTAAACAATTGGTTTGTCTTAGTGTTCATACTTTACAGATCTCTTTTCTGTGATTAAGGGTTTATCAATATTCAGTTTGTACTTGATGTTATAATGGTTGGTAATTTTATTACCATAGCCAGTTATTACTATTAACTGGTTTTCTCAATATCTGGATTGCCTTGGAGTCATTAATAATATGCTAGTCCATTCCTGAAGAAATGAGTACTGAGGCAAATACACTGTAATCTTCCAACTCAATTAAACAAAGGTGGTTGAATCCTGAGACAGAGGCAAAGGCAAGTAGTCAGTTATACCCAAGGGACACTATTGAAAAATAGATATTAACTAAAGAGGTTCCCATGATAGAAACAAAGATTTCCACTAAAGTTAACTCACAAGATTTAAGGCAAGCAAGCAACAAAAAACAACACAAAAAAATAGACATGTGAGAAGACAAGCCAACAAAATGCCTCAAAAACTTCCTAACTCCTTCAAAGCTGATCCATGGGGCATAAAAAGGGAGAAAACCAGAAGCCACATGTCTGAATTATTCAGAAGAATATAAGGATGATAACAAAACAGATCAATAAGGCATTTGGCAAGCTCATGGAAGATATAAATAAATTGATTGGGCCAAATAAAAAAGATCTGTGAGTCTACAGAAGACACTAATAAAAACCTAGCAGAACTAAACAAAATGATGCAAAACATGACTAACCAGCATAGAAAAGAATTAGAGTCTATAAAAAGACTCTAAATAGGAATTCAGGAGATCAAAAATTTTATCAGAAGTATAGACAGCAAAAGTGACAATTGTGAAGACAGAAATATAACACAGGACCAGCTGCTGTTGGTGAGAGATACCTTAAAAACACGACAACATGGATCTACCACTTGATAGATGACATAAAAGAGGCTAAGGTTAATCTGAAGTAGCAAACAATCAGAAGACAGCACAAATGGCCTAAAAAACCTATTTACTGAAATAATACCAGAAAACTTGACAAAGGAAAATAGTTTAACATACAAATAAATGATGCACATAGAACCCCAAACAACATAAATAGAATAGAAAAGAACATTTCCACTACATACCATGGGCATAGGCATTGATCCTGGAAGTTCAACACAAGAACAGAATTATTTTGGGGGACAGTGGAGATAGGGTTTTGCTATATAGTTTAGGCTTGTCTTGAACTCATTATGTAGCCTAGGCTGGCTTCAAACACAAAGTGATCCTCCTACCACAGCATCCCAGGTGCTTGGATTACAGGCCTGTGCTACCATACTTGGCAAGAATAGGATCTTAAATGTGATTAGACAAAAGCAATGAATAACTTACAAAGGTAAGCCCATTAGAATTATGGCAGACTTCTCAACACATATCTTAAAGACCAGGAGTACTTGGAGTAAAATATTTCAAGCTACAAAATAAAACAATTTTCAAGCCAGTCTGATATATCCTGCAAAAACTATCTTCTAAAATTGATGGAGAAATGAGATATTTTCATGATAAAAATTCATGACCCCCATACCAAAGTAGCATTCCAAAAAATTATGAAGGCTACTCTAGAGACAATGAAACTAACAATGACAAAAGATATGATGAATTACACCAAGTAGGGTGAGTAGCAGCACAATGTGTAATAGCCAGATCTTGAAAACAGCCTAAGTGCCCATCACCTGAGGAATGGATAAAAAAGATGTGGTATTTTTATACAACGGAGTACTACTCAGCTATGAAGAATGATCACATTAAGATATTTATAAATAAATGGATGCAACTTGAGACCATAATCATAAGTGAAATAAATCAAATTCACATGTGTAAATACCATATGGTCTCTCTAGTGTAAGAAATGGTAAGAGTACATAAGATTTTATGGTAATCATACTTTGAAATCTTATAATGTTTTCATTCATTTGTTGGAATGGTTTTATTCTGTTTTGTTTGATTTTATTATGTGTGATGGTATGAACAGCTACTTTGAAGAAAACAAGACATTATGGCAGCCATTGCTGATTTAATATCATCTTGCTTTGAAGTCCTACCATGCTTTTGCTTTTCTGTTTCCATTGGTTCTATCATGTTGTGTCTTACTGGATTTTAATATGTGTGATAGTATAAACATATTTTTTAAAGGAAAATGAGATATTATAGTAGCCATTGTTCATTTTCTGTTACTTGGTTTTGAATGTTCTGTAAGTACAAATGGCTAGTAAGTACATGAAGAAATGCTTAACATGACTGACTACTAAAGAAATGCAAATTAAAACAACAGAAGGATAACAAACTTGAGTCACTTGTAGGCATATGACTGCACCTTAAGACCATAATGTTAAGTGAAATCAACTAGACACACTGGTTAAATATCACATGGTTTCTATCATATGAGAATTCCGAGTGAAAATAAAGAGCAAAGTAAAAGATACATAATAGGAAGTAGGGAGATAGGTCTTTCTCAAAAGTGAAAATGATGAAGAGTAGAGGAGGGGATGAAAAAAGGAATCAAAATGTATTATGTACTGTACCAATTCCACATGAGGATGGTAAACATGTACTGCAAACATGTATACTATCAGAAAAAAAGAAAGAATTCAAGCTTTAGTTATAAAGAATGAGTGGAAATACCACCAGCTGTCTCACTTATTTTATTTATGGAACAGTACTTAGTCACTATGTGCTTCAGTTTCCTCATCTTTAAACTGGTATAATACTTGATAAATAGAGCTAAAATTTTAAAAAATATTTTATTTTGAAATAATTTAAAACATATGCAAGGGTTCTCATTTACCTTTCACCTACCTTTCCCTAACATTAACAAATTACATAGCCTTTATATAATTATGAAAACTAAGAAATTAACTTTGGTATAGTACAAATAACTAAATGATACTTTATTAGCATTTGTCTAGCTTTTTCACTAAAGTATTTTTTCTGTCATAGAATTTGGTACCCCAATGTCACTTTCTATTTAGTTATTGTATCTTCTCCAATACTGGTTATGTATTTTATTTTAATTTTTTTGTTTTAATTTTTGGTGACAGGATTTGAACTCAGAACTGTACTGCTTAGCTACTGGTCATGCATTTTCTATAATATTTTTCAATTTCAGTTTTCTAATTAAACTGAGGTATAGATTTGGGGGAAGACTATCAAAGAGATGAATTATGCTTCCTATCATAGCATGTCAGGAGGTATGAGATGTCCACATCACTTAGGATGTTAACCTTAATCTCTTGTGATGAGTAGGTCTAAAATGGCTCTCCATTGTACAGTTACTGTCTTTTCCATCCATTAGGGTATGCAGTAGGAACAAGAGGTCTATGTGCTCATTGGTGAGGTGAACATTCAAGTCTTTTGCCAATTTTTAAAAATTGGGTTGAGGTTTTTTATTACTTAAAGAATTTTGTATACTGCCTGTATGCAAGATCTTTATAAATATATGATTTGAAATATTTTCCAAGTTTCTGGCTCATCTTTTCATTCTCTTGAGAGTATCCTTTGAGGAGCAGATGTTTTAAAATTTTAAACTGGGCATGTTGGCTCATCCTGTAATTTAAGAACTTGGGTGGCTGAGGCAGAAGGATAACCCAAGTACGAGGCCAGCCTGGGCTACACAGTGAGTTCAAAGCCAGCCTGAATGACGTAGCCAGACTCTGTCTCAAAAAATGACAAACTTTATAGATAAATTCATGTTTTCTACTTTATGGACCATACTTTTTGATATCATGCTTTGTTAAACCCAAGATCATGCAAAAGTTTTTTCCAGTTTTCTTCTGGAAGTTTTATAGTTTTAGGTTTTTCAGTTAGATCTGTGATTTACTTTGAATTAATTTTATATCATGTATGAGTTATTTGCCTATATTAATTTTTTGCATATGAGTGTCTACTTATTTCAACATTCCTTATCAAAGATGGTTCTTGCAGAGGGCTGGGGATTTAGCTCAGCAGTGTAAGTGCCTGTTGGATCCCTGGTACCAAACAAACAAATAAACAAAACCCCCAAACAACAAAACAAAACAAAACAAAACACGAAGATGATTCTTGCTACATTGAGTTAACTTTGCAACTTTATCAAGAAGGCATTGATTATATTTCTGTGAGTCTATTTATGGACTCTTCTGTTGCATTGATCTGTGTTTTGGCCTCTCACCAACATTGTCTTGTCTTGTAGCTTTGGAATGAGTTTTGAAATTGGCAGTATGAGTCTTCCAACTTTGTTCTTATTTTACAGAATTGTTTTGACCACTCTAATTCCTTTACATTTCATATAAATTTCAGATTCAGCTTGTTGATATTTACACAGAAGCAAAGAGTTGTATTTTGTCTTTTAGTCTTGCCTGACAATGTCTGCTTTTTAAACTCAAATTTAGACTGTTCAATGCAAAAATGAATTAAAATCTACTTTTTTACTGTTAAAACACTGCTAACATAATTTTATTACATCTTCATAAACAATATGCACTGTCATATGTACTTAAATATATATAAATGGAACCCTATTATGTATAACTTTTATAACTTGATTTTCTTTTAATTAAGCTATACTTTGTAAGATTTATCCTTTATAATGAGTTAGATCTTCATTGTAACAGCTAGTCATGGTATGACTCTGCCATAACTCAGTTATCCACACCTATAGTGGTGGATATCTGGTTATTCTATATTCCTTTCCTCCTCTCCTGATTTTCAGTTCCTTTTCACTATTATGGATAATGCTGCATTAAATGCCACATCATTTGTGCACTCTTAAGAGTACCACTGAGAGGAACATCTAGAAGTGGGGCTGGTGGCTCACAGGGCATGTCCATCTTCAACTTTACCAGTCATGCTAAATTATCCATTAAAAGACGACATAAATCAACAGTGTTGTAGATTAGGAGGCATGGGCACGCAGAGGCCTCTTAGCTGTCCCAAAGGTAGAATTATTCCAAAGAGTCAATATTTGAGGGTTTGGGACAGCCATGGTGATGGCCACCAGGCTGCTGAGGATTCTTGTTCCACTGGAATCCAGCCTGCCAGAGAGCATCACCTATGCTTAACAGGTGAGCAAGGGACTTGGGCAGTCTGGCAGGCAGATGGTGCTTTGACTTTAAGAAAAGGGAGCCACCTATGAATATGGGCTTTCTAAGTTTCTTTCCACACATAGAAACTCCATTCTCTTTGGTGGTTAGAGCATCCCATTTCACTCTCTCCTCCTGTCACTACGTTTCTGCTAGATTTGGTTGTACCGTTCAGAGAGGTGACGAGATCAGCCTCTGCGGGCCAAGGCATGGCCTGACTGCTCTGTGCCAAGTGGCTGGGCAGGGAGAAGCTCGGGTCAGTTCCTGTTACAAGCGGCAGAGGTGATGGGTCATGTGCCTCAGCGTCTTTAGAGCTCCTTTACACAGACGCAGTCCTTGCAGAAAGCAGTGAGGATCGTGCCACTTCTTGCTAGCAGTAAACAAAGCAAGAGAAACCAGCATACAGTTTATGAGCTTTGAAAAAAGGCAAAGCTCAGTGCAGCTGATCACATCACATCATGTGTATTTTCTTAGTGTGCACAACCTCTTCAGTTTGTTTAAGTGTTAAATGGGGGAAATATAGTATTAAGAACCTGATGCTTATATAGGTTATATATAACCTATGTATATGGGAGAGTATATTTAAAGAAAAAAAGTACAAAATTGATTATACCAAATTAGAGACTTGGTGAAATTGCCTCTGTTTTGGTGCTGCAGTGAAATGAAAAAGGGAAGGGGCCCGAAGGAATCGCTAGTGCCCGATTAAGAGCTGCATAGAGTCCAGGTGGGGAAGAGGAATGGGGGCAAAGGTGGAGGAGAAGCTGTTTGTAAGAGATGCACCAGGCCTGCTGAAGTCTCGGAGGTACCTGTCGGGAAAGTGTCTGTATGTGCTTAAGAGAGAGAAATGAGCATCATGGGCTATGTGCACAAAGAGTGCTGTAAATAATGAGAAAAAAATTTAAAACAACGTTCTGTGAGAGAGAAAAGAAGGAATGAAGTTAGTAACTGCAGACATCCTGTGGAATCCTCTCATTGGCACTGATTTAAGACAGAACTAGTAATTATTATTTGACAGAGCTAGCAATTATTGTCGGTGTAGAAGAATAGGCCAATGATGTAGTAAAGGTCAAAGGAGATGCACAGGAGCATAAGCACTGCTCCTTCATACCCTTTGCATGGGGGAACATAATTGATGCAGCATGGAAGCAATGCACCACTTTTGTTTCTACTAGTGGTTCACACATTTCTCTGGTTTACAGACACTCTTGACAAATTACGTATTTGCAGTCAAGTTATGGGTACATGTGCACGTGCATACAACTTCTTGGAGCACAGCGTACTGTCCTTGTGGGCCCGAGGAAGGGTGAGGGGGAATGGGCCTTTGTGGAAATCCTCAGCACAGAGGAAGATGTGGCTGAGACAGGTGCAAAGGGGCAGGTCCTCTAGGAATATACATCTTTGAGTTAGAGGGGACCATATTTTCTAAACCAAAAGTCAGGAACTTAGTCCAACAAAGAAATAGACTGCTTGAAACTCCCACTTGCCAAGAGAATTCTGGTGTCAGGGAGTCATTTTAGGTGACTGAGCTTTCTTGGAGAACACTGAAGAAGGACAGAAGATGCTAAAGGTATTAGAAAATTACCCTGGCCTGGATTCATTCATAAAATCAACTGCTTTAGTTTCCTCACTGACTCCTGTGAGGTAGTATAATTACTCTCTTTTTGTAGGTGAGGTATGCTGTGTTTTGAAAGTTTCTTTTGTATGTGGCAGAGCCCAGACTCTTCAATGATACAGTGTCCAACTCTTAAGAAGGCGGCACAGGAGTCCTTCTGTATCTGGGTCTGATGATTTGATGAAGGACTCTGTTTTTGGGTCCCTTCCCTTACCTATGATCTTGGGCCCAAAAGGAAAGATAGAAGCAGGTCAGCATTTGCTGGTGACAGCCTGCACTTTTTCTTGGAAAACCCATTAAGAGGCTAATGGCTGTTCCATGTGCTCAAAATGAGAAGGGTACCATGAGGGTAATAGTGGGAAAATTTTTGTGAGTGTTATGACATGCCAGGCACTAATTTATCAATTTATGATTTTTAATTTGTATTAATAAATATTACACACACAGAAAGAAATTATCACAAGAATGTGTTCAGTACATAAAGAGAAAACATCTTCATAACCTCCAATTAGGGAGGAAAGAGAATGGGGCCCCAGAAAACTTGCTCAGGCTCACTTCTTTATCTCCAAAATAGAAACTTCCTCACAGCCAACCATTATTTGACTACAGTTGAAGTAAAATGCTACCACTTAGTTTTGCCTGGTTCTGAACTGTAACTAGAATTATATACTAATTTTCTTTTATGCTTGTTTTTGTTTAATGATTCATGTTAAATGTAGTGTATGCATTTTTCTTGCTGTATAGTATCCAGTATATGTATACTATAATTTACATTTTATTGTTGATGGATGTTTGGTTATTTTGTTTTAGATATTACAAATACAGTCACTATAAACACTCTCCATCATGTCTCTTGATTTATATGCATGCATTTCTATTGGGCACATCCCTAGTTTGTAGGATATGAGTGTTTCCACTTTTGATACTTAATGTCAAGCTATTTTCTAAAGTGATTATACCAATTCATGCAACCATCACAATATACAAAAAATTTCATTGTTCCAAATGTTCACCAGTGCTAATTCATTTTAAATTTTAGTCACACTAGTGGGAGTGTGGGGTTTATTATCTTGGATTTTATTTTGTATTTCCTTGATCATTAATGAGGCTGGACAACTTTTTCTACTTATTGACTATTTGCAAATCATCCTTTGTGTCTTAATCTGATGGTGCTGCTTTAACAAAAACATCTTATATTGTGGTAGTTGTAAATAATAGACATTATATTTTACAGTTGTGGAAGTTTGGTGAGTCCAAGATCAGATTTATCATCCTGTAAGGGCTCCTTTTCTGCTTCTAAGATGGTGTGTATCGCTGTGTCCTCCGGAGGGGACAAATGCTATGTCTTCTCTCTTCAGGCAGAAGAGACAGAAAGGCAAAAGGATCTTGTTAGTTCCTTTGAGACATTGTATGTGGATACTTTTTTTTTTATTTAAAAGAGAATAAAACAAAAGGGGGCAGTACAGAGCAGATCAGAACAGGACAACATAGGCAACACAGTACTTTACATTAAGTCAACTGGACATCAACAGTATCTAACACCATATCTCTTACTCTGCTATAGTTGAGCATAGTTTCAATTACAATAATATGTGGATACTTAATCCCATTCACGAGGGCTGAGCCCTGATGGCTTAATTCTCCTCCTTTTGATTTATTACATTGAGTCTTAGGTTCCCACAGATGAGGACGTGTGGAGTATATGTTTAAACTTTATAAAATGCCTGTTCAGATTTTCTACTTGGCTTCTTCATACTAATTTTAGGTATTATTAGTATACACTGAATGTAAACCTTTTGTAACTTACATACATTGCCACTTATTTCTTCCTTTCCTTTGTATTCTATTGTGCCTGTTGGTGAACTGAAGTTGTAGATTTTAAAACACTCTTTCATTAATGAAAAACAAAATACTGTGTTATTGTTATCTGTGTTTGTGTTGTGACTGATGCATCTTTACATCCAGTTTAAAAAAATATATCCTTCCTCCTAGTCATGAAAATATCCTTATATTAATGTCTAGAATCATCTTGCCTTTTACACTATAAGAAAAAAGTTTTTCTTTTCCATATGGATAACCAATCAACTCTGCATGAGCTATTAAAAATATACTTTTTTCACTGCACTGTAATAACAACTTTGAACAAATTATTACTATGTCACAAATCAAGTGTTACTGTATTCTGTTGCTCTGCTTGTTTACTCTTGCACAAATACTTCTCTCCTAATTTTTATTGCTTTTAAAAATATTTGAAATTTGTAAAAAGTTTCTTTTGTTTTGTCAAGTGTATTTTCTTCTCTTGGCTTTTATGTTTCCATACATATTTTACAATTACTTTATTAAATTGTACCAAAATATACTAAAACTTTAATTGACATTGTTGAATTCATGTCAGTTCAAAGGAACTGATAGCTTTATATTTGTTTTTCCAAGACATGAGCATGGAATGTTCTTCAGTTTATTTAGGTCTTCTTCAATTTATTTAATTGATGATTGATATTTTTCTCTGTAAAAGTGTTTCATATTTTTTCATTAGAATAATAACTGGTATTTGCTGTTGTTAATGGTTCTATAAGTCAGGGTTTAATTTCTAAATAGTAAAATGTATACATGCAAAATGTGCATTTAATGGATTTTGACCATATTATATACCCATATAAGTTGAGGTATCAAATATTGTGTCACCCCTAAAAGATTCTATTTTCCAGCCCACTTGATGGAAACCACTTTTGTGGATTGTTTCCCCACAGATTAGTTTTTCCTCTTAAAAATGTAATATAAATGAAATTACACAGTATGAATTCTCTTGTGGTGTCTGAATCCTTTAATTTAGCATACATTCTGAAGTTCATCTCTACAGTTGTGTGCAACAGTAGTTCTGTCTTTTTTATTTAGAAAAAAAAGCAAAACAGAAAAGAGGGTAGAAATAATAAAGTATTTTAAAAAAACAATAAGAAGTCACTAGTTGATAAATTGCATATTGTTATCTTAGAAGTAGTTGTTCAAGTTACACAATCAAAGCATAAAAGGTTTATTACTGAATCATACTTATTTATATGAATATACCACACTTGTCTATTTCCTTGTTGATGAGAATGTGGCTTGTTTCTAGTTTTGGCTCATATGAGCTAAACTTCTTTGAAATTCTTGTATGAAACTTTGTGTGGCCATAGATTTTACTTTCTCTTGGGGGAATATCTAGAAATAGAATAACAAGTCATAAGGTAGGTGTATCATTTATGATAAACTATCAGACTTACTTTCAAAGTGGACATAAAATTTGATATTTCCACCAAAATGTTTGAATTTCCACTTGTTACACATCTTCCCCAGTGTCAATAGTATTATCACTCTTTAATTTTAGCCACTCTAGTGAGTGCAGTAGCATCTTATTGTGGTTTTAATTTTATTCCTCTGATGACTAATATTCTTAAGCATCCCTTCATGTGCTTACTGGTTATTTATATATTATCATAAGGTGCATGTTCAAATTCTTTGTCCTAAAAAATAGGTTGTTTAGCCTTTTATTATTGTTATAAGTGCATTGAAAATATATTCTTAACATATCCTTTGTCAGACATTGTGAATATTTTATTTCTGTCCTGATTTTTATATTTTATAATGTCTTTTGATGAGAAGTTAGAATTTTGCTAAAATTAATTAGCTCTTGTGTCTCACTGTTTGCTGCTTTCTGAGGCCTGCAGTACCATGACATACCCAATGATTGCAAAATTTCTTCTACGTTGTTTCCCACAAGCTTTATGGTTTTATCTTTTACATTGACATATATTATCCATATATAATTAATTTTATTGTCTGAATTGAGATTTTTTTTCTTTTCTAGATGTGGTAAGATGTCCTTTCAGTATCATTTGCTAAAAAGATTTTCTTCTTTACCCATTAGCTTTTATATCTTGGTAAAACATTAGTAGATTAAATAATATGTGATATTATTTGGACTCTTTTTATCCTATTGAACTATTTGTTCATCTTCATACTAATGCCAAAGTATCTTGATGATAGTAGCTTTATAAGCCTAAAATTTAGGTAGAGAAAGTTCTCCAAGTTTGTTCTTTTTTAAAATTGTTTGCATTAATAATATTTCCATACAGATTTTAAAATCAGCTTATAAATCTCTATGACACATTTGAGGATTTGTTTGAGATCATGTTGAATACAAGATCAATATGAGAAAAGTTGGCAAAATATTAACTCTTTCACACTATGAACATCATATATCTCTTCATTTACTTGGAACTTTGTTACTTTATTTTTACTATTGTATATAATAGTTTTTCTTTCTTCTTCTTCTTCTTCTTCTTCTTCTTCTTCTTCTTCTTCTTCTTCTTCTTCTTCTTCTTCTTCTTCTTCTTCTTCTTCTTCTTCTTCTTCTTCTTCTTCTTCTTCCTCTTCTTCTTTTTGGTACCAGGGATGGAACTCACGACCTTGTGCTTGCCAGGAAGGCCCTTACACTGCTGAGTTAAACCCGTGGCCCTATGATAGTTTTTCATGTGGAACTCTTTCACATATATCTTCAACTTTTTT
The DNA here is from genome assembly GCA_004027295.1 of Dolichotis patagonum. Classification (NCBI taxonomy): domain Eukaryota; kingdom Metazoa; phylum Chordata; class Mammalia; order Rodentia; family Caviidae; genus Dolichotis; species Dolichotis patagonum. The sequence continues at coordinate 11,321 of PVJX010014352.1, forward strand.
GAGAATGCTATACTTTTATGTTGTGGCTACTATAGTAAGTTCTTTAACTCTCAGTAATGGATATTTTCCATCCATGCAAAATACATTTGAAATTTCTGTGCATATACATTTTCATCCCATTGCAACGTAAGCCCAGATGGTCAAGGTGATGCACACTTGTAATTCCAGCACTTGGAAGACTGAAGCAGGAGGATTGTCATGAGTTCAAGGCCAGAAAGGGCTACAGAGTGAGTTCAAGGCCAGCCTGAACTACATAGTGAGACCTTGTTTCAAAAACTCAAAAACCAAACACCACACACACACACAGACACACATACACACCCACACTCACCTCCAGAAAATTACATTAAAGAGGGAAACAAAGCACACATAAGTGGCTCATAGTAATTCTGAAATCCATCCAGACAAATATTATAAGTTCCTTGTTAGGACTCAGTCCTATTCTTGCCTGGAAATGACTTTAGAGTCCTGGGTTTTGCTTTCTAGACTTTTTGAGATCATGTTGAATACAAGATCAATATGAGAAAAATTGGCAAAATATTAACTCTTTCACACTATGAACATCATATGTCTCTTCATTTACTTGAAACTTTGTTACTTTATTTTTACTATTGTATATAATAGCTTTTCTTTCAAAAGACTATTCAAGTCTTTTTGCTTTTTTTAATGAATGGGATTATGTGTTTGCTGCTGAGTGATTTCCTCAGTCTGTTTATGCTCGTAAAAGTTTGAGAATTCAAAGCCTTCTCCTCATTTATACTGTTTTTGCCACTGTGTGTCCATGTTGGCAGTACTCTGGTAATAATTATTCTCTAAAATCTTTGTGGTCCTTCCATGAATCTCGTGAAGGTTTGTTTCATCAGAAAAACTCACTTGTACAAATCTATCTGAGATAAATTCTCCCTAGTGGACTTCTGCTAAGAGCCTTGTCCCAATAGACAATGCCTTTAAGCTTTCTAGAACTCTGATTATCTTACTTATCAGTACTGTGAGGCAAACCTTTAAATTCTGTAGAAAGCCTTTTACCTGACTGAATATATTCTGAAGAGCCATTTTAAAAATTTTCTGAGCTCTTATAGAAGGATTTTATGGTTATATCTGTGACTTCATCTTTAGAACATTGTTTCCTGAGGGTGCTTGGATTTGGTCTTTGATTAAAAGCAATTTATTAATTTTAGTATTGCTTGCCATCTGGACAATCTCAGAAACTTTAAAACCAGCTAATCACTGTCTTTTGTCTTAACAATGCTTTCTTTAGCATGTCTATCTCCTCTCACATTTAAATATAAGCAGTAACAAGAAGCCAGGTGGCACCTTCCAGACTCTGAATGGAAATCTTAGTTAAATTACCCAGTACAGTAGGTGCATTTTCTTTCACATGGCTACAGGAGGCAGTATTGCTAAATTTTCTGCATAGCAGTGATCTCTTTTCAAATTTCCAACAAGACTTTCTTCACTTTCTCTTAAGTCCTCATAAGCAATTGTCTCAAAGTCTGATTTTTACTAGCAGCAAATTCAGGCAATTCAGTCTTTCTTTTCTATTCTTCTTAAAGCTCGCCATTCTGTTTTTCATATCTGATGACTGATTCCAATTCCACTTATGCATCTTTGGTTTTTGTTATGGTAGGATCCTACTTCCAGGCACCAGTACTATGTGTACACATAGTAGAAGTGTAATGGTTTGTGTCTAGGTGTCCCCCTAATGCCTCATGCAGTCATGGGGGCAGGCTTCTGGAGTTTGTGATTGATTCATGTTAATCCCAGTCTAATGCTGGGATTAAAGGTGTGAGTGCTATACCTGCCCTAGGTCCAGTAAACCTGAATGCAATGTAAGGAACAGAAAGAGGCTTCTCTGTCTCTCTATCTCTGCCTCTCTGTCTCTGTCTCTCTGTCTCTGTGCTTGTGTCTCTCATTGCTTTTGCTATCTTCCACCACATAAACTGTTACCACCCTGCCTTGGAGCCACCTAATTATGGACTGAAACTTCTACAAACTGTAAGCTAAATAAACCTTTCTTTCCTTAACTTTGAGCACTGGGTATTTTGTCTGAGCAATGAGAGAAAAGTAACCAAAATGAGAAAGTATACATTTTTAGATATTTAGATGATAGATTGTCTAGTCCCTGAAGAAACAGGTAATAAAGAAATATCTGGCTTCACTATTTCTTTCAGCAAGCTGATCATTTGGCTCCAATCTGAGTCCCTGTGTTAACGAGACTTGGGAAGCTCTTGAGGCCTTGGGAAGAGTCAAAGAAGAAAACACACACACACACACACACACACACACACACACACATGGTGTGGAGGGAGAGAAAGAAGGAGGGAGAGAAATGGAAAGAGAGAGAGAGAGAGAGAGACTATAGATTGATTTTATTTTATAGATAAGACTGTGATTCAGAAGACTGAAGTGATGTACCCAGAGTCACATGGCCAATTAACAGTGGAGAAGGAATTAAAACTCTGTAGCCAGGTCTTTTAACTCTTTAGTCAGTGCACTTTCCAGGTGTCATATCATGTCAAGCTGGCATCATGCTACATATTCAAGGCTTACAACAGTCTGTTGTGCCCAGGAATTCTCAGTAGCAGTGTGTGAAAGAAATCATCAGGCAGAGTGCTAGGATTTTCTGTTAAAATATTCATTGCTTCTATGCACTGCAGTAAGTCAGTTAACTAGTGCTCAGACAACTAATACTACTGTTGGGGATCATTCCTCTGGGATTCTGAAGAGCTGAGAAATACACTGTGACATCCTCAGAATCGAAGAGCAGAGGAAGATCTTTGACTTCTGCTTTTGCTTTTGGTTTCAGGAGGGATGAAAAAGAACACTTTGAGGACAATTTGCATTTATTTTGAAGATTTCCCTTTTTCTCTGGAAATAAAGTTTTCAGCACATTTTCAAAACATTGGATTTTGAGCAACTTGCCTCTATGAATAGTAAAAATTAGCCAACAAACTTTCATGAGCTGGTGACATATATTTACAGCTGCCTTTTAGACTTCAGGATCCTGGTTCACAGGCCATCTGTATTGCTATGCTCCTAACTCAGCTCATCACCTTTCTCTCACTTTGCTCATCTGCCTGCAAATGATTGAAAAATCACAAAGGCCCTTTGAATCATCTACTACAGAAACTGTGAACTTTTTCATTTTTCATCAACTAAAGTCATTAGAATCTGCTTCAGAAAGTGTTTTTTTAATATGTCCTCCTTGGGGATCCCTACTGCCACTGTCCTACTTCAAGTACCCATGGTGCCTGTCCACAAAGAACCTATCCCACAATCCCCCACCCTGATTCCTTTTGGCTGAAATGACTTCCAAATGTCTTTCAACACCTAGGTAACTCTTGGTTACCTTCAAACTGTTACTCATCATTTAGCGCTTGCCTTTCTCAACTTTCCTACCTTTAGGCAGAATTAATTACATCCTTCTTTTAACATGCCACTATTATAGAATCTGTTTCATTGCATTATAGTTAATTCATAGTTTAGATACTGAGTTGCCTCTCAGCACCTTGCACAGTGACCAAGATATCTTTGTTGAATGATTGAAAAAATAAAATATTTGAACTATACAGTGTACCATTGTAAAGAGTATTCTTATTTTTACTAGTAACAGTATGGTAAAAACAAATAACAATATTCCAAGTCCCCAAGTGCCTGGCCAGGGTATTCAAAATTCTTGCATTTGGAATCAAAGGAAATTTCCATGTCTGTTTTTCATTCCTTTCTTTCATGTGAAATTTGGGATATGGACTGACATTTTTTGTTGGGTTATCCTGAGTTTACAAACCCTAATATGTGACCAAATGACTTCAGGAATTACCATCAGAGAAGTAAGAAGAGGCGTGAGAGAGTATTCTTCGGGGACGCTGGAGGTTAGGAGAAAGCCCCACTTTTACTTCATGGATGTGACTGGCATTCTTTCATAAGCCATCTCATGGCATTGGTAGCGAGGTACACGTGGATGTGTGTGTGTGTGGCAACACTTGGAGATAATTTAAAACATAGACATGAAATGACCTAGACGTGACTCATAGCTGTTGTCAGTGCATCTTCCCTAGCAGCTTTATGAGTAAGTGGTATGATGTCTGGCCTTTTCTTTTTTTCCTACCAAGCCATGCTTTGGGAATGCAAACAGGATGCTTCAGAATATGCCATGTCCAACTGAATAAAGATTTCTCATACATTTGGGGAAAAAGTACTCAAAATTTTCAGTCCTCACTGCAGATTAATTCCCAGAATTTCATTTCATGGTAATGTCCATTATTTCAAAACATTTCCCATAGGGAATTCTATCAATGGGTAGAAAGTATCCAGAAGGTTATAGGTAAGGACTAAAATGCTTTACTTTTTAAAAACTGCATTCGCAAGCAGTAAATTGTATGATGATCTACAGTCCTGGTTTAGTGTTTTGTATTTTCAGGCTGTTGGAATGTTGGTGCCAGAGAGGCTCAAGGGAGCATCTGGGTCAGCTCCCTTGATTTACAAATGATGCCAGCGAGGTTGGTCTGAGGTTACATATGGTCTCAGGGGTGCAGTTGGGACCAGGATCCAGGCTTCCTAACTTAGAGCAGAGCTCTATGCTCTGTGCCAATTCAGATATAAGGCAAATTTTTGTGCAGAATGAATGGAAAACTTTTAAAGGAAAATGTAGGAATTAAAAACTTCTTGAGTATGCATATGTACCACAATATTCTTGAGTGCTGAGTATGATTCTAGGACCAGGTCTTGGAGGTAGCTTTGTGTTGCCAGCTCTTGTACTTAAGAGTAGCTGAAAATATTGATGTTGCTGGTGGATCAATATTTAACTTACATTTGGAGGCTGGTTAATTCTGTGAACTTAACTGGTATTTGCACTGTCCTCCCATAACGAACGATAATCGGTAGCTTGTCTTAAGTCTTCAGCCTACTTTGCCCTGCTATTGAAAACTGCCCCTAATTCCTCTATGATGGAGTCCTGACCTTTCTTTCTATTTAATTCAACTCAGCCAAGACACTTTTGCTGTCCCTCCATGGGGCTTTCCCACCACATCCAGTTGAAGGTTTGTTCTGTTGAACTAACTCCTTTCCCTAAAGTCCTCTCCCTACTTCCTTACCAGAACGGAAACTTGTCTTTTCTCTGGAGCCTGTCCTGCAACCTTCTTCAGCAGTGAGTTTTTCCAGTGGTGCACAGAGGAGGGTAAGGAGGGGGCAGTCCTTTACTTTCCTTCAAACTGGCCTCATTGGTCATCTTCAGGGCTTCCCAATGCCTTTACTATCACTATAAATTTATTACTGACTCACTAAAGCTTTCTCAAGAAGTCTAAGACTTTCCCTTTCTCTTGAAACCTGGAACATCTCAGTCTTTATACATGGTCTTGTAGTCTTTCTTTCAGAGAATAGTGCAATTTGTCCTTTTTTTCTACTTCAGAATTTTTATGTCTCATTCTTCCTACAATTTTCGTTATTTCTTCTTCAGAGAAAGAAGTTGAAATTTTAAGACTGACCTCCCTATGGTTCTGGTCCCAGACACATCTCTGAATTTGTCTCTTGCTATTTTCTCTCACTTGGTGCCACCTTGCATTCCCCAGCATCAGAGTCATATAATATATCTCAGAATGCAACACTTTCAGTTTTACATGAAGAGCACTGGCCAGGGGATGCTGTATTCTTGTTACTAAATAAAACCTTAAGGTATAGTGTTTAGAATCTACTTTTTGACAAGTTCCAAGGAAATTACCAAGCACAATATTTTTGGGCTTAGAAATATGTATAGACCTTCATTATAAAAAAATAACCATCCTATGTTAGCTAGGTATTACTGTGTAACAAATGCTCAGTTTGTTGTAGGTCAGGTGTCAAGATATGGCCTAGTCAAGTCCTCTGCTGGAAGGTCTCTCACAAACTGCAATCAATGTATTGGCAGGGGTTGCTGTTCATATCAAGGCTCAACCTCGAAAGGGTCCACTTTCAACCATAATCACATGGTTCTCATGGCTTTGAGCAGCATTGTACTCCTCATGGGCTGTGGGCTGAGGACCTTTGTTACTTGCTGGTGGTTGACCAGAGGCCACCTTGGCTCCTTGCTCAGGGCAGCTCATACCATGGTGTCTTGCTTCATCTGAGAGAGTAAATTGGGGTGTGGGGAGAGAGAGAGAGAGAGAGAGAGAGAGAGAGAGAGAGAGAGATCAGTCTTTTGTAACCTATTTCAGAATGACCTCCTATCACTTTTCCCATATTCTGTTTGCTAAAAGTGAATCACAAGGCCCAGTCTACATGCAAAGGATATTAAACAAGAGTCTGAGTATTAGAATATCAAGATGGGTCTATTGGGAACATTTTAGAAGTTGATTATCATAAAACTCAACCCCAAAGTCTTTCTCTTAAATGCTACTGATTTAATGTGGCAAATTATTTTTCTCATTATATTTACCACCTACACAATGGCCTTTGCTACCTGACCATGTGGTCACTTCTTCACCCACTTCACTGTGGCTTCTGCTTTCACCACTCTACGTAAATGTTATTTTGAAGGTTATAAGTGAACTCTTGGTTGTCAAAGCCTTTTCTCTTCCTCCTCTCCATGGGTTTCTCTTCAGCATTTGATTGTCTTTTTTAAAAGATTCTATCCTATTGCCCTTCGTGGTGTTCTGCTTTCCTTTGGCCTCAAGTACTTTGCTCGGTTCCTTACTAAGTTTTTCTCTCTACTTCACTATTGATTCTTTTGGCCAATTCTTACATTGTACAGTACATGTTAATTTTGTATTTGAATATTGCTGTGGTTTGTGTTCCTGTGGCCCCACCCCAAGCCTCATGCCATCATAGATGTGACCAAATCTAGCGTTTGCAATTGGTTCATTGTCTAGCGTAGGGATTAGTGGTGTGAGTGTTTTACTTACCCAGGGGTGGAACCAGGATATCCTGTAACAGCGGGAAGAAGGTGTGTCTCACTCTTTTGCTTTCGCTTTTGCTGTTTGCAGAGGCCATGAATGGCTGCCCCGCCACACCATGCTGCCTTGAAGCCAACTGATTATGAACTGAAACCTCCAAGAACTGTAAGAAATAAACCTTTCCTTCCCTAACTTTGGGCATCGGGTATATTGCCTCAACAATGAGTACAAAGTAACTAAGACAAATATGATACATTGGAGATACTCATAAAATTAGCAATTTAGTTCAAAATTTCATCTAGGTCAAAGAACTGGTAAAAAAATGCAATAAAATAAAATAAAATTGCTTTGAAAATTTGCACTATTATCTCCTGTCTCCATAAGAGGAACCTAAGGAAACATGAGCAATAAGTGCTTTGTGGTATAATCTGGATGGAAACCTGAAACAGAAATAAGATGTGAGGTAAAAACTAAAGAATTATGAAGAAAATAGGGACTTTTGTTAATAATCAATACTGATGTATTAATGGAAAAAGTACATACTAAAGTAACATGTTAAAAATAGGGGAATTTAGGTGTAAGATAAAGGGAAACCCTGTATGTTGTTCACAATTTTCCAGTTAATAGAAAGTTTATTTTAAAAATATATCTGATTAAGTTCTACCTTTTTCTTTTTTTTGTCCATAATACATCATTTTATTATTATTTTTAAAATTTTATTTTAAAGGGGTAAAATTAAACACAACAAAACAGAACAGAACGGGACATAAGAAAGCATAAATTTCAAAGCTAGACAACCAGAGATCTTCACTATCTGTCATACTGTCTCTTGTTTTCTTCCAAATGGTTGTCCATATCTTTGCATACGGGGAGTTCATATTAAGTAACATAGCCAATAGTTTCACAAGATTTGTAGTTCACTGGCTCCCATTTCCTAAGCGGGGGAGGGGGGAGGGGGTGTCATGGGACCGGGGACAGGACATGAAATGTTTGATTCTCAGCCCCCGTGCACCAGAGATGGGAGGAGTTCCTTGTTCTCCCGGCACCCTGAGTCAACCGCATGGTGCAGGTACCGAGGCACCAGGGTCTCTCTCCTGCCGGCCGCAGAAAGTCTGCCACACTTATAGCCGCCCCCAGAGAGGGGAGGAGCTCCTTGTTCTCCTGGCATCCTGAGTCACCACATGATGCAAGTTCCAAGGCGCCAGGGTCTCTCTCCTTTGGGCTGCTGAAAGTCTGCCACATTCACCTGCTATTTCTTTCTGATGAATTGACCATTACATTTCCAAAGTTCAGGGTGGCAGGCTAGTTGCTGGTTTGCTCAGCACCCTAAGTTCCAACATGGCGTGGATCTCAGGAAATGCTGTTACTTCTTGTTTCCCCGCCCTGGGGTGGCCGCGGCTTGCCAGACCACAGCCACTTACCAGAGTGGCAGGCTGGTTGCTGGTTTGCTCAGCACCCTAAGTTCCAATCAGTTCTACCTTTTTCATGTAAAGTTCATACAATTTTTTGCTTCGTGTGTGTGTGTGTGTGTGTGTGTGTGTGTGTGTGTGTGTGTATGTGTATGTGTAATGGGAATGGAACCCCAGGTCCTTGCACATGCTACACAAGTGTTCTACCACTGAGCTACACATCCACCCTTGCCCTATGTTATGGAAATTTCACCTATGGCTCAGGTCTCTACCAGAGCCTATCTCCAGGTTGGTGTAAACTGTGTAACTCTTTAGAACTATGCCCACAACCCTGAATGTCCATAAATAATTGTTGAATAGTTAAGAGTGAATGTCTAAGAATGCAGGAATGAGTAAATTATAGTAAAATACCAAAGTGAATTCTTGGACAGTTCATGTTTAAGGACATAAATAACCTGGTTGAAGCCAATGGTGATGTGAACATTTTACTGACCTTTATCTTCAAGTTCATTCAGTTCAGCCGAACCTCTGATGTGACCTGTTTCTACTTTCTTCTTAAAATTACATGCTCTGTTTTTATCCCTGTCCCTTTCTCTTCTCTTTCCTGCTATTATTGGTTCTTTTCCTGTGGTGCACTTTCCCTCTCATTTTGACCCGAGCAACAGTTGTCCCTGTTAACATGCTGTGGCCCAGTGGGAAGCGATGATCTGGGATTGAAGGAAGAGGAGCACAATGACTTGTGGCTCTAGGCGTGTGCTACCAGGTAAATGCAGACCCCAGGCAGGAAGGCTCTGGACCATTTCCATGAAATTTGTCAAAATTGATTTATTTTACTATCATAAAACAATTAGACTTAATCCCCAAATTTCATCATTTTGGAATAATTGTTTTAATTGCTTTTTAGCATTTGTTCTTAGAGACAGTTATCAAATAAAGAGGAAAGCCTCTCCTTTAAAGATCCATCATGGAGTGTTGCTACTTGAAGCCAAACTTTTGCATGTTTGGAAATATTTGGGTGATTGGACATGTCTTCCTTCTCCTCCTTCACCTCTTTATCCTTTTCCTCCTACTTTAGATAGATGACTTGCTTATTTGTGGACTTAGGTTTTCCTGGACCTTACTAAGTGTTCTGTTTCTGTTTCTTTCCTCATTTGTTAAAGAAACAAGCAAACAGAGAGACAGGGAAACACAAACAAAACATGCTATCCTCTGTGAAGGAAGCTAGGGCTACTGACTGGTCCTCCAAAGGACAGATGGTGTCAGCTGGCTTCTGTTGCTTTCTGTCAGCTGCTTAGGGTTTAAGTTCAGGCTGTGACATGACAACAAACATAGTCAGTGAAGCCACAGGTTTTGACCTTAGCAGCACAACTTTCTCATCCTCTAAACATGAAAATGATTTGTGTTTTGGTTCATAACATTGGTTAAAACATCTAATTGATTTAAAATTCTTTTTTTTTTAAAATTTTTTTTATTTTTTTATTTTTATTTTTTTTTATTTTTTTTTGATTTAAAATTCTTAAAGTACCTTGTGTTTTCATTGTATTTTATGCTCTTTCTGAACTATATCTGATTCTTGCTTAAACCATTAAGGCATGCTTCTTTCAAGAATGCTGGGTCTTAGGTTTTCAGAACAGCATAGCACTGGGTAGGAAGTACGACTGTTGTATTCCAGATAGTGGCAGAGCTTGAATTTTGGGTGGACTTCCTTAGACTTCAAACTGCTAACAGCCAAGTCAGCATCTAGCCTAGATATGCTTTGCTAAGACTCTATCCCTAGTGCCCAGAACAGTGCATGGCATCAGGTAGGTACCCAAAGAGAGCTGGATTTCTCTCCCTTTTCCTTTGTGGAGGTGACAGCAAGAAGCTGAAGTGGACATAAGGTGTGATTCACTCTGACCATCAGTGTCTCAAAAACAGAGGTATTAGTCAATGGTCTTGGGAAGGTTTTGGCTTCCAAATTGTCCCATTTGTAGTAGAGGGATGAGATTAACTTCATTCTCTATTCCTTTTTTTGTTCTGACAAGCAAGCTGAGTTGTTAATTAGATTAGTCACAATCCTAGAAATACAGCCATATTTGCCAGTAGATAGAATGTTAAGGTGCATTTGTCAACACACACAGGTTTGTAGGGCTCATGTCTTTGGTCCTCTATGACTGCCAGAAAGTAGTAAGCCATTTAGACCATTGGATTGGTCATCATTCCACTGTGTAATTCTTGCTTCCCATGAAGCTCTGCAGCTTGATGGTTATATAGTGATATTTTTGCCTTTTTGCCTTGTGCTTGCATCTCTCCTAGGAACTAATGAGGAGTGACTGAACAAAAGCAGCTCTCATGTATTCCTGAGGCCATTGGTGGGCCCTCCAACTAAGATCCTCAATCTTACCAGAATGCCTAATGCTACTGGTGGCAGCACATTCTTTATTTGCTCTGCAGTATCGCTGACTGAATGCCAATATCCATCACCAATGAACTTTTCCATGTGCAGTAGATTTTATAGTCTACAAGTCTACTGTCTGTAGACTTGCCTGCAATAGCTCCTAAAAATAAGCATCTTAGTTTCCTGTGACTCCTGCAGGAAATTACAACAAACATGGAGGCTTGAAAACAATGCATAGCTTTTGTCTCATAGTTCTGGAACCATGAAGTAACCAAGGTACTGACTGGACTGCCCTCCCTCCAGAGGCTCTGGAGTAAATCCTTCCATGTCTCTTCCAGCTTCTGGTAGCATCCGGAGTCTTTGACTTGTGCCAACGTTATTGCAATCTCTGCCTTTGCCCATGCATGGCCTTCTCTTCTTCTGCCTGTGTCAAATCCCTCTGCTTCTCTCTTATATGGACACATGTGATAATCTGGACAATCCAGGATGTTCTTTCCATTTCAAGATCCCTAGCTTGATCGCATCTGCAAATATTCTTTTTCCAAATAAGCTAATATTTGTGAGTTCCAGAGAATAGGATCTGATATTTTTGTGGCCACTGCTGAGACCATGAAAGCAGACTTGAAAGTAAAATCTTTCTTTCACCTTTTCAGAAGAAACCTACATGTAGTTACTTCTGTCCTCATTCTCCTCCCTTTGCACAAGGCAAAAAGGCAAACATTTCACTATGTAGACTACAGCTACATTTCTCTGAGCAGGTTGATGCCCCAGTTTTGTTCTCAGGCACAGAGCTGAAAAGGCCTTGCTTGCAAGGCCAGGCAGCATCTCACTTTTCCCAGTCATTGTGACTTATTCCAAACTGTAATAGAAAACATAACTTGTAGCTGTGATCGAGGGACTTCCAGGCAGGGTCTACATAACACTAACATCTGGATGAAAGCAAAAGCAAACAAATAGAAGAAACCTCAGCCAATTTACCACATGCCATTTTCTTGTGCTTGGGGTACAGAAACTCTGTGGAGGTGGCTGTGAGAAAAGGAGGGGAAGGTGTCCCCTCACCCAGATGCGACTCTGGAAGGTCATAGGTGGCAGCAAAGCCAGCCTGCTGTCAGCGAGATGGGACTGTTGGTAGTCTGGAGTTGAGGGAACTTCCTCAGGAGTAGGTGAGTTGAGAAAAGAGAAAGAGTTCTGAATGCAGGGTTTTAGAATTGTATCCAGAAACTTGGGGAGGAGAATGAGGACAGAAGTAGCTGCAAATGTGGTATCCTGGCCCCTTCAAGCAACCATATTAAAGATCAAAGGGACAAAGGCTGTGCATTCCAGACAGAATCAGGCAGCAAAAGCACAGCTATGAAAGCATTCTTGGCTGTCAGACCCTTGAGTACAGTGAGCAGGCTTTCTGCACACCACTCTGCATTCTGCCCACTGAGTCAAGAGTGCTGGGTTTAGTCTTCACAGGGTCTGGGCTGTGATGAGGGACATTTTCAGTGCAATCAAAAGAAGATGCTTCAGTGTGGTGGCTCTTTTCTGTTTGTCTGGGACATCTGGGGACCTCTAGGAATAGGAGAATGAGAGGAGCTGGTCTCTTGAATTTCTGACCCTTTGAAAGCAACTTAACCCATTTAGATGTGGGGCAGGGCTTTTGGAACAACCACCTGGTGGACAGCTCTCAGCTTCCTGAGAGCTGAAGACGCTCGTTCCTAATTAGAGCAGGCAGCTAGAGCTGTGCCTGACCAGGTGTGCTGGATGAAAGGGGCCAAGAAAGGGGCCAGAGCCTGAGCTTGTAGGTTTTCTGTCTAGGGTGGCAACTGCTTTCTCCTCCTCTCAAATCTCAGTGATTTACCACATACCCAGAAGCTAGCTTGAAGATTAGATGGGCTAACACATGCAGGCCATACTGATGTGGTCAAAGCTCAGCTGAGAACCATTATCCACATGTTCATATGAGTGGTATAACTGCAAATTAGGAGCCCAAGTCCTGAACTCAGTGGTGTGACTGGGGACCTCAGCTTTTCCCCCCTGGAAATCATAATGATGATGGTCGCCATTTAAGCCATTGTGAGAATTCATGAGATAACATCCGTGAAACACTAGTTTAGTGATTGGCCTATAATAGATATTCAATAAATGTTAGCTATTCTAACTGCTATTATAAAAGCATACTGAGAAGGCTCATTATTCTCTTTTTCTTACCTTGCCTCCTCTTCCTTGCCTTTTATTACAGGATGGCACGTGTGTGTGTGTGTGTGTGTGAGTGTGTGAGTGTGTGTGAGTGTGTGTGTGTGTGTGTGTGTGTGTGTAAGGGTGGGGGATCAGGGAAAGAATTCTCACTAGGGTGAGAGCTTACTTATCTTGAATGAAACAGTTAGTTTGGGGGTCATTTGTGCTATGAGGCAATTGTTAACTAAAAAATCCTCTAAATTCCAGCTAAAAAATAATGAACTACTGAGTTTCTGAGGGAGAATTAAATTGAATCACTAGGCTAATATACTTATTAATCCTACCTTTCACAAGCTCTCATGGGTGTGGATCTTTGTACCACACACATAGTCTGCATGCTCCACCTTATCTCACCCCATCTCCCTCCAGAGGCCCAGATTTCCAGATTCTCTGATGTTGCATGCTTGTTTTTCCTATGCAGGCAGGTCTACCTGACTTTGGAAACCTAATCATAAAATGAAGCAGAAATCCTGGCCCATCCTAAGTGCTCAGTAAAATTAGTTGAACAGTTTAGCTTGCTTCAAAGCCAATCTGTGAGCTTTGTTAGATCATGAAAGAAAAGAAGCTAGACACTTTTTTCCTTTTCATGTAAGGAAGGGTTTTCTCAGGCTCAGAGTGAAAGTTCATATGCAGCTGTCCAGGTGATATAATTTAGATGTACAAATGAAAGCCGCCACTTAAAGATAGAGCCCTCCTCCTGCCCTGCCAACTACAGCAAAAGGTATACCTGCTTAGAAGTAAGCACTGTGACTTCCAAAGTTGGCTGTACTGTGGACTGTGGGGAATGAGCTGATTCCACAGAACCTTGATCATTCCATTATAAAGATGACACCTACCTTGAATGATGTTTGCAAAATTTAAATAGATATGCCTGAGTTCAAGTGAGGATTTATCCATTGATTCCAAGGCAGCAACCTTCTATTTGAGGCGGCACAAAGGCCTCCTGTTCCAGGGAACTCTGCTGATTACTTTGTTTTGCACAGTAGGGTCGTGGCCATTTTTGGGCCACAGGGAGGAGAATAAGAAGGCAGCCACTACCTATGAGTTGGCTCCATGTGTGGGCCACAGGTAGGACAACCAGACACCAGCACCCTTGGTGTGCAGGCTGGGAGACAAGAAGAGCCAAACTCCCCTCCCCCAAAATGAGTGACCAGCTGATCTGGAGAAAAATAGGCTGGACACGATAGCTACTGAAGTAAAATACAGCTTAATGGTTTTTAGTATTTCATTGACTTTGCAGGCCTAAAGCAGGTAATCTGATTACCTATTTAGAGGCTAACAATCTACAGTATAGCATCTATGGGGGATCTCCTTCTGAAGGTGCTAGTCATTGTTAATTATTTTTTGTCTTGTTTTAAAGTCCTGGGTCATTTTCATTATTTTGTTTGGTTTTAGTCTATCTTGTCTTGTTTGATTTTACTATATCTGATGGCATGGGCAGCTATTTCAAAGATAGCAAGATATATTATGGTAACTATTTTGGATTTACTATTATGTTGTTTTGAAGTCCTGAATTGTGTTTATTGTTTTGTTTTTAATTAGTTCTATTCTCTTCTGTTTTGATTTTTCTATGTCTGGTGGTATGGGCAGGTAGTCTGAAGACAAGAGGCATTATGGTAGCCATTATTGATTTCCTATTACCTTGTCTTGAAATCCTGTATCCCTTACACTGTTTTGTTTTGATTGGTTTTATTATGTTTTATTTTGCTTGGTTTTATTTTATGTAAAATAAAAAAATTATAGAAACAAAACACCAACAACCAAAAAACCCCAGTAGGGTCATGTTTGGATAAGACCCTACCTGAAACAACCTAAATCAGTGCTTATCTGAGGGGCTTTGGAGACCTTAGATAGAATCTATGGGAAAGGTGATTATTATTGAAACTAAGCTTTCTGCTTGCAAGTTATGGATAAAATTTTAAACAAGCCTTTTGAGGACCATTTTTAGATCATAAATAATCACCCAAAGGAAGAATGAAAGAACTCTTGTGATGTTATAAGTTGCCTTTTTTCCTCCTTTGCTCCCTTCCTTTTCAGACTTAGCCCCAGGGGCTATGTGTGGCTGGCAGCAAACTGGACATTGCTAATGACAAGACATTTTATTGGGGAACTGAAGTCATTTACAGGGACTGGATTTTCTGTGAGATGGAACATCTGAGGAAGAAGCATCATTTGAAGAGGTTAATCTGGTAATAATACAAGGAATGGTTTCAGTGAGGAAGATGATTTACTAGAAATTCCTTTAGAAGGCTAGAGGAGGGGAATTAGGAAGGTCATTAGGCCTTTAGGAGTTTTCTAATAATGGATGGCAGTAGCCAAAGAGGGCGCTCCCTTTTTGCAGTTACTTCCTAAGAACTGCCACAGACCAGGGTACCAGCAATGGGAAAGGTGAGGGGAGGCTTTTGCAGGCCGGAGACAGTTCCTGGTAGGGCTGTGGTTGGGCACCATGCCCTGCTTTGTCAGGCTGCATCTCAGTGAGTTGGTGTTGATACCTTACAGGACATGAAGAGTTAGTAGTGTCCTGGCCCTGCCACCCCAGGAAGCAGGCCACTTTCTCTCTGTGGGAAGGCATTTCCCCTGGGGGACTGCAGGTGAGCCGTGAGTCCCCACAGGCAGTGCAGTGACAGAATCACTGAATAACACGTGAGAGGACTCTTGAGTCATCTCAGCAGGTGGTGTCTACTAAGTGTGGGCACAGATATAAACACAGGAGAACACTTGCCTCTCACACACCAAGGCAGTCTTGGAGGGTTGGCCAGTGACTCAGAAGTGGTGGCACAGGTAACCCACTGACTCACAGTTCTGGTCTCCTCAGTTCCATTCACAGACATATCTTGGGTTTGGAGAACAGGTGACTCAGAATGACCCCCTCAGAGGACTGGGTGTTACAAATGTTATCTTTAGTCCTCCAACTCATCCCAACCTTTGGGGCTTCCCTGGTCTGGAGGTGAATCTGGTCATATTAGACTCTCAGCCTCCTACTTAGTTTTCTCACTGGAATTTCTGCTCCACCAGCCTCTCTGTTGTAATCACTCTCCATTCAATGCATTTTTATTGATGTCCTCACATGCTGGCTCCATGCTAGTGTTGGGGACAGAGCAGTGGGTGAGAAGTACCCTACCCTCTGGGAGCTCCAGTTGCCTCATGGTTACTATTTTCCACCTGTTTTAAGTGGAAGTTGAGTAAATTACAGGCACCTATTCAGACTTCCCTCCTTTACCCAGGGAGCTCACACTTCTGGGTGGTGACTGCTAGGTCCCTAGTATGGTTCCCTAGGTCTGGCCCAAGTAGCTGGATTTTCTCCTGTATACCCACTTACTAGTTCGTGCCATCTGAAGAGAGTGAACCCTCTTCTTTCTATTACATGAATAGCAACTGGGGTCTATTAGAATAGGTCGCTGAATATCCGTACTAAGTTTCTTGTACATGGTGGCAACTAGCCACCATACACAACTCTGGGACATTGTCCACGTAACAACAGTCACTTCATTTTGAGCCTTTGTGCTTTGCATGTAATTTGATGATCACAGTGATCTATAAGTTAAGTTATCATCATGTCATATATTATCATCACGGTTGCTTTACATGGCAGGAAACTTAGGTTCAAAGAGGTTAAACCACTCATCAAAGATCACACAGCTGAAGAGGCAATGCTGATTCACCCTGGAAACTGCTGCTCTCAGTGACTTTCACAACTCATCTCAATCCCAAGATAAATTTTCTACCTTCTTGGGAGCATTCTCGTCTTCAGACTACTTCCTGGATAGCCCAACAAGCACAAACTGGTTGTAGAAGGAGGGACAAAGTGTAGGTGAGAATATATGGGTTCCAAAACTGAAAATAGAGATTTCTGCATCCTCTGAGTCTGGTGACCAGGGCTGGGACAGACTGCAAGGTTATCTTTGGACAAGGCTATAAGTGGGTGAAATTTATCAGACATGTATTGGTTTCATGGGGCTGCCCCATCAGGAATGGGGGGAGAGAGGGCCCCTCAGACAGCAATTTCTGCTTCTGAATTGAATGGGGTCTCAGAGATCATCCAATCCATTCTCCTCATGAAGTTAGGCATGGAATACAGGGACACTCTCATCCATTCAAGGTAACATTCATGGGTTTCCCTTCTTGGTGCCCTGGCCTCCTTTCCTGAACTAACCTATCTTACTGTTCTATCCCAGGGCCCTGTTGGTGCGCCCACCCGCACACTTTATTTATGTGGTCTTCCAAAAAATCCATAGCCTAACAGTTGCCAAAAATGACATTGCAGCGTGGAAAGTTTAAGTAGAAATCTGACTGAAGAGCAAGGGTTGTATTCATCTGCAGATGTTCTCTTTTTCCTCTCTTGGCTGTTAGTGTTTTGTGTTTTATTTTTCCCCCGGAAGAAGCTGTGTTTGACAGAATGGCCATGTCAGTGTCCTCATGAAGTATGTTTTCTCATTGTGAGAGGCCTTGAACAGTGGTTTCTTAACTCTCTCATCACTTCTGAGGTGTTACTGACTGGTACCCTGTATGATGGTGAGCCCTTGTTTGGCTGCTTTAGAAGCAGTGAGATCTTGGAGAAATTAACAGATCCAACCCTTGATTTCCTTATCTATAACCTGGTGGCTGAAGAGGCCTTCTCCAGTCACCCTCAGAAAATCCATTGCTCCCTTCTCTGTACACATTTCTCGGCACGCCTTGTTCCCACCTCTGTTCACACTCGTCTCATGTGAGGGGCAGCCCTGAGGCTGGCTGGAAGCTTTGCTTCTTCCCAGCCTCCCTCTGTGTTTTGTGCTTTACACTTACTGTGCTCCCTGTAGCTTCTCAAGTGTGCCACCCCTTCTCTTGCTTCCATACTTTTACATGTCCTAATCCTGCAGAACAATTGTGGGCCACTCCTCTGTCTCTGGGTTCCTTGTTTTCCACCTCCAGGAGCTGCTGATCATGCCGGGGGTCAGATGGATGTGCCCTCTCCTGGGAAGGTGTTCCAGCACTCCTGAGTCTGGGTGGTCCTCCTGTGTTTCGGTGGTACCTGCTCCTAGGTCCCATCACATTTTCTGCTGTGGTGTTCATTGCCCCTGCTAGACTGTAAACTTCTTAAGAAAGGGACCACACATCTTCCTCCTAATGCATCTCCAATCGTAGCCAGGACTGTGGTAGCTATTCATCATGTTAAAAAATTAAATTGATTTTCTTGTTTGTCTCCCACATGGAGGGCTAGCTCCTTGAGAAGGGGCTGATTTTCATTATCATTATGTCTCCAGTGGTAAACAAAAGGCCTGGCGCTTTTTACTAAGACCAACTTACAGCATGAACTCCTAGGCCCTGTCACAATGAACTCCAAAAGTACTTTCTTCTTCTTTTTTTTAGTAATCAAATTTCATTTTTTAGAGTCAGAGAAGCAAGAAGCTGGAAGGAATCCCAGATACCTAGCTCATCGCAGAAAGCATCAAATACGCTCACTAGCGGGTGGGCCTGCATGCCTTTTTTCTCTCCTTTCTTTGCTTCCATGTATTCCCACCCCCACCCCCTACCCAGATGAGCTGTTATTGGCAATTAATGTTTCTGGGCTTTTCTCAGGGCTGAAACTAGCTCTGGTTGCACTTAAGAGCACGCATCAGTTGCGTCTGGGCTTGGACTTGCCAATGTCAGTAAATGTTCTCCCCAATCCCGTCGTTGCAAACTCAACCCTGTCCTCTTCATTTCATCAATATGTTGAGCACCCAGGTCAATGAGAGTCACCCTATGTGATCCCAGCTCATTTATTAAAAATGTGGAACAATTTAAATTCTTGCTGCTTTGACTGGAAATCGTTGAACACATGTTGTTTCCAGCAGGCTCTGGGACTGGGAGGTCAAGTTTCAGATGCGATTAATTCAGTGTAAAGGTGAGCCTGCCAGACCTGGAAGAAAGAAAAACTGACAGCTGATTTACGGTGTGGCTTTTAAACAAATCATCCCTAAAGCCCAACTCATTTTATTATGGCACTGGCTCAATTTGTATTAAAGTGTCATCTTTGGACACTGAATGCTGCCCCTCAGTCAGCAGCTGTTGGAAAGAAATGGAATTGCTTTGGTTTTAGGAATGTCTCCACAACGTTTGGCAACAGAAATACCTTCAGGTCCCTCTCATATATACTTAATGAGAAAAAATCCCCGGTGTCTGGGACAAGAGCGATTGTGATTGTAGGAAACCTCACTTACACATTGTCCTTTGTGTCTGTGACCTGTTAAGGCTTCTGTAACCCTAGACGTGGGTGGACTTAGAGGTTGTGACAGTTCTAGAGATGAAGCTGTTCTGTGGTTGGGAAATGCTTCCCTGGGTGTGCAGGTGGAGGGATTCCTCTCCCTAATTCATGTATTTCAGTTTACTGTGTGCTGTGCAGGAAATAGAAAGCAGGGAGTGTGTCACAGAGTGTGACCAAAGCCTTCTGCACAGTCTCAGAGAAGGCCAGCCCCCCAGGCATTTTGCATTTAATGACAGACTACCTCAGTTCTCTGTTCTTTCTGTTCCAAATGTGAAATGGAATATTTTGCCACCACCCACACACACACTGGAGCCTCAGGTAGACCCCCTCATGTGGCATTGCAGGGAGTGGCCCTCGGGATGGAGACGATCACTGTCATAGCTTTTGGTCTTCACTCCAGAGCCCAATAACAGTGACTCAGTGGCAGAGAAAGTGGAGTCATTTGTGAAACCCAGACATGCTGCCGCAGGGGCTTCTGCTCCTAGTTAGTGGTCAAACCAGGCAGTAGCTGGCGGGTGGTGGGAGGGAACCATTTGAGTAGCTAAGAGGGCGGGCAAGACTGAGAGCACTGGCCTCAGACGGAGACACCCTCTGTGAGGTGAGCGGGTACCCACATGTGCAGACTTTCAGCTGAGTCCTGCAGGGCAGTGAGTCTACTCCCATCCTTGGCTTGTAGGCTGCACTCTGCTCTCTTTGCAGATTGAGGCTGACACGTAATAGAAGACTGCTTCCATGACAAGCGGCCCTTATTCTGGGCATTTTCAGACCAAATGTCTGCTAGCATCTGGAGCTATGAGCCAGAGATGCCAACATCTCTTGGCTGAGCTATGGCTTTGTGGACTGAGGAATTGAAGGCCATAAAAGGAGAGTTTATGTACAAGCAAGGAAACCTGTCTCTTTTCTGCAACATTTAAAAGTGAGTTTTCAACATGAAGTCCTTGCTGCTGCTGCTTTCTGGCAAATAAGTCAAATTTAGTTAAAGTGCTGTAGTTCCATACTTCTAGAATAGGTCTGAAGTGAGGTCACCCCCTCTGTCTTACCTCTCTGAACTTCTCCAGTGCACTGTTTGTACACAGTAGCCAATCATTTGGATATTTAGATGTATAGCTATGTCCTCAGAATGGCCTGATGAAAACAGTTTGAGTTTTAGAGCAAGACATAGCCAAATTTAAATCTACTTAACCTTTCCTAGTCTGATTTTCCTTCTCTACAAATCAAGATCTTATTTCACATTATAGTGAAAATTAAGAGGGACAGTGTATCTAATTCCAATATGATACGTGGCCTGGTAGGCTTTAGAGCTCTGTGTTAATATTTATATCTTTCCCACTCCAACCAGACTGTCTTTTATTTTTCTCGGTACTGGTATTCGAACCCAGGGCCTTGGCACTGTGGTACATCCAAGGCCCTTTTTATTTTTTATTTTGACACAGGGTCTCCAAAGTCACAGGGTAACCCAAGTCACTTGGACCACATCACCCAGGCTTGGCTTGAATTTACGACCTCCCTACCTCAGCCTCCCAGACTGTTGAGATTACTGCTGAGTTCATATCATTTCTTAAAGTTAACATTATGTCTTGTTAATTTATTTTTTCTCTCTTCTGTTTCAACACTTAACCATTGCCTTATGTATAGTAGCTACTCAAATAGTGAAAGAATTAATTTTCCTTAAAGCCACACTGGAGTGAAGAAAGACACATGAAAAGAACATTTAGGCCAAAGCCTCCCTGCTACAAGTGCAGTTCAAGGACCAATGGCACCAGCATCACCAGATAAAATGTGGAATCCCAGGCTCTACCTTAGACTTCTAGAACCTGAATCTACATTTTAACCAGACACTGACTGATATGCATGTAAAGTTTGAGAAGTTTTGGTTTTGAATGTTGTGTACCAAATAAATGATGTACCAAATAAACACAGGTGTAAGAGTAGAAGCTAGTGGAATAATTTACTAGGATTCTGCTGGTTTTACTAATAAGAACAAAATTTATTAAACGGCCATACAGTGCTAAGAATCATAGGTCCAACAGATCTTGTACCTGGCTGTGATTCCACAGCCACAGATGATGACTCCCTAAATTGTACGCTCCCAACCCCCTGTACTTGTTGGCTATGGCTGTGATGTCTGGCCAGTGTCCTCTCCCTAGCTCCATTCATGGTCTTCCTCAGAGGCCATGTGCCCACTTGGTCTTCCTCACTCCTTAGGGCTTCTTCCATCAGGTGAGTGGGCCTCCTTCAGGAAGACTTCCTAACCCTCTGCAACCAGACTAACCTTTCTTTTTAGAGTCTACTGTGGCAGTGTTTACCAACAGATCTCCCACAGAGGTCATCCTCAGTCACCTGTGTGGGGTTTATTCTTAGCTGTCCACAGAACATGCATTGTTCTTGTTTGGATCACTGCCTGAAGTTCAGGTTCATGAAGAAACACCTAAGGAAATCTGGCTCTCACATTCACCCTGCAGAGTTGGGAGTATCTGGAGAGCATTGCCGGGACCACTTCCCTGGAAGACAGAACATTTCTTTGTGCCTATCTGTCCTTCCCACTGGTACAGGCTGTGGGAGTGTGTGGTATTTTTTGCCCTCTTCCTTTGGATTTATGCTTGGGAAATCAGTCCCTAGAGGTCTAAATGCCACTGCCATGTATGAGACTTGTTCTACGATAGTGGTGGGGACAAAGTTATGAGCAGTTGTTGATTTTATCTCTGAAATATGCCCTGAAGCATTCTTCTGTTCTCCACCTCCTTGGCCAACTTTGGGCAGTACCATAAACCTCTCCTGCCTGGATGACAATCACACCGCCTCTCTAACATTCCTGCAGGCTGTTTCTTCTCAATCAGAGACTTTTCATAAAAAATAAATTGGATTATGTCTTTTTACTGTTTAAAGACCTTCAGCATTTCCCACTGCATGTAGAATAAAGTCCAAACTCCCAATGGTCTAGAGAGAGCCCTGCCTGGCTTTCACTCTCCATGGCCTCTTCCCTGTCTAGTGTGCTCCAGTTACACTGGGTTTCCAGTGTCTCATGACACTCAGTCCCTTCCCATCTCCTTTGACATCTTCCCTACCATGGCTTCCGACCACCCTAGATAAAATAGGATCATCAATGTAACCCTTTAGCTCCCTCCTTTCTTCATCTTATTGCTTTTTGAATCATTTTATTTACCTGATGACTTTCTTCTCATCTTATCTCCCAATCACACTGTGAGCTCTATAAAAGTGGAGGCCTCTGTTACTTGGCATGGGATCTCTTGGGTCTTAGGGACCTGCACATACCAGGTGTTCAAGAAACACCTTCAGAGTTGGATGAATGAACCTGCTGGTGCTGTGCATTTTCACCAAAAATCCCTCTTTCCCAGTCACCATGCACATTTGATCTTCCTCACTCCTCTGGGCTTCCTCCATTGGGTGAGTGGGTGTAGTAAATTAAAAACTGGTGATCAACTTAAACACCAGCTGAGCTGAATCAGCATGGTACTGAGCATGGATGGCCTACCTGAGGAAAGTTTCCAGCATGAAAAGGAGACCTGAAGAGGAAGCAGCAGTGTTGTGGATTCTCCTAAGTGTTGTCATTGTTTGAAACTGTTGGTTCTCCTAGTGGAGCTTGTCATGCTAGTTCCCCTTGGTATGAACTCAGCTATTATTATCGGAGGAGCTCAGGACCTTGTCACTGAGAATGGCTGCAGTTCACTTTGGGGGCCTTTGGTCCTTACTTTAAGCATTGCTTCCTGGCTCCAGAGGCGAAGAGGTGTGCTGTTCAGTCTCTAAGAGAAGCTTGTCATGCTGGCTTCCTGATATGAACTTCCTGATATGAAGGACCTCATTATCACTGAGGATGACTGTGACAATTTTGGGGGGAGCCCTGGTCCTTATTTTGAGCACCATTTTTTGGCTCCAATACAGAACCTTCAACCTATTAGCACAGATCCTTTTCCCCACTGGCATAGACTTTCTAGCTTCCACTGCTGACCTTTGGGCCTTCTCAGTGCAAATCCATAAAACAGACTTGCATAAGCCATTGTTGTGGGCCCTAGGCTTCCAGTTGGACTCATAGAGGGCATTGCCACGGGCTCTAGGTTTTCAGCTGGATTCATACAGGTTATTGCCATGGGATCCAGGCCCTTGGCTAGATTTTCTAGGTCTTTAGGGTGGAGAGATTTCCTGCACTTTCTTTGTATTTGACTCTTTGGGTGACTATCATACAATAATACTCTAAACTATGTGTCCTGTATTGTTTTGTTCTCCTTGTAACCCCTGACCACAACAGTGGGCCTCCTTCACAAGGACTTCCTAACCTGCTGCATCCCAGATTTACCTTCCTTCTTAGAGTATACTCTGGCATTGCTGACCAACAAATCTCCTACCCTACTGAGATAGATCATTCCTCGTATGTATATCTAAACCTGTTCTTTTTGCCTTGTTGGGTTACTGTCGTTCTTAGTGGTGAGGGACTGTTTTTGAGAGCGCAGGATCTGGAGCCAGCCAGCCTAGTACAGATCTCAGCTCTGCCAGTTATTGATCAAGCAGATGATTTGACCTCTCTGTGCCTCACTTTTCTTATTTGTAAAGTACCATTCCTTACTTGGTGGCTGTTGGAATTAAGGGGGCTAAGACATGTAAAAGTACACAGAGCCATGCTGGGTACGTATTCGACACTATGTAAGTACTCTATTATGTAATATTGTCATTTAATTGAAAAAGAAATCAGGGACCCAAAAAATGATTTTTCACTGAGGATCTTATGAAATTGGATTCTTCAACCAAGATTTCCCCTAGGCCAAGGGCCTATCCATCTTTGCCATAGTCACTAAAGGCTTCCTTTGGGACACGTTTCTCCTGGACACTCCCAGAGCAGCTGGTTGAAGGAGAAAAAAGAAGTTTAGTCAGTGAACAAAATTGTACGTTCATATGTCACTCTGATACCCCAGTTGAAGACAAGAAGACAGGACTGGCTGTGGTTCCCAGGACAGGTGGGCAGGTTGAAGTGGATCCTGTCCCAGCAACGATAGCCCCGCAGGGAGGACCCTGTCCAGTGCCTGTATGCACGTGCCCTTCTAGCCTGAGTGATCCAGGATCCTTTTTTTCTGGAGCCTTCCCTCCCTCCGTCTGTCCTGCAGCCTTCTGACTTCTTGATATTCCCTCTCTTATTTTGGAATAAATCTTCTTTTGGTATTTGTCTTAATTTAGTCTATGCTCTTCTGATGTCATTCACCACATTTTCTTTCCCTTACCCCTCCCAGCAGCTGAACCATCTTAGTGTCCAGTGCTTACTCATGCGCCCTCATTTCCCAGCCTTCCCTAGGAGCAGGATCACCTGGAAAACAGGTTAAAGACAGGGTTTACCAGGCCTCTCTCCTGGAAATTTTGAGTCAGGAGGCTGTGACCAAAGTACAGGAGTCCGTATTTTTAGCAGGCAACACTTGTGACTTGTTTTCAGGGAAGTCTAGAAGTCCCTGCCCAGAACATGCTCATATTCCTCCCTCCCACAAACTCTCCATGGTCCCTTCCTTATCCTGAATGTATCTCATGTCTTTGGCAATAGCAACAGCTCTTGTTACATTAATCCCTGAATCTTGGCAACCTGCAGATTTTCTGTCCAAGCAATAGACACTTCTCGAGAGTAGACATCAAGTGTTGGTTTTATTTTTGTTGTTTTTTCTTTTGTTTTTATCCCATCTGGAGATACACAATGGATATTTGGTTGAAATTTTATTTTATTCCTCTTATTATATTCACTGTGGGTGAACATTGGATTGTCTCACCTAAGCACCTTTGAAAAACCATGAGAGTGCCAGGAGAGGTGACATGAGGTGTGCCAGGAGTATAAATCTCACTACTCTGGGAAGGTAAGGCAGAAAGATTGAAATTTTGAACCCATCCTAGGTGACTTAGAGAGACACTTTCTTAAAAGAGAAAGCAAGCAAGCAAGCTCAGGCCTTGGGTTCAATCCACGGTAGTGACTGGGAAAAAAAAAGGTCATGAAGTCTTAGTATTTCTCAGAAAAGTAAGATTAGAAATTACACTGGACCTAGATATTCCCTTACTTGGCGCCTTCCCAAAAGAGTTAAAGACATCACATTACAGTGATACCTGCATATCCATGTTCATAGCAGCACAATTCATAATAGCTAAATCTTGGCAGTGAACTGTATGTCCATCAACAAATGAATCGATTAAGAAGATGTGGTATTCACACAACATGGACTACTACTCCCTCATAAAGGAAGATAAATAGGAGTCATTTGTGGGAGAATAGAGGCACCTTAAGACTGTTAAGTGAAATAACTCAGACATATAAGCTTAAATACTGTATGGTTTATCTGATATGAGAAACCCAAAATATAAATAAAGAACAAAATAAAGATACATAATAGGGAGTAGGGAGCTAGATCTTTCTCAAATGGGAAAGGGATCAAGAGGGAGGGGAGGAAAGGGGATGAAAAAAATTAAAATGTGTTATGTCCATGTATTAGTGCCACACAAAAATGTAAGCATTGTATACTACAAACATGTAGTGATAAAAGAAGTAGTTTAGGGAAACCTGCATGCTAATTTGTAATTAAACATATTATTTACTCCTACTTTGATTAAGTAAGGTTAAATGCAACCATCCCTGGTGTTTGGAATAACATGCTGCTGCCCAAAGAGATGATACATGGATAGAGCTGGCTAGGCTGTGTTGTCTGAAGAACTTTTCCATTTCTTGGCTCTACCATAAAGTGCAAGTGTGTGTGACCTCAGCTGAGATGTTTTAGTAAACTAAGCCTCAGCTTCTTTAGTCTAATACGAGGGTTTAATCCTGATTGAGTTTAAATGAGATATTGTGTGTAGATTCTTTTTGTACACTGTAAAGTGCTGTGCATGTGATAATAATGACTTTTCATCAGCCTTTCAGTGAGTTTTCCAGCTCATCTGCTTTTCCCAATTCCCTCGCAGCTTTTCTGTCTGAGTCATGTGACTACAGTTTAAATGCTGTGCTGGGCAGCTCAAGAAATCTACTTCCCAGCAAGTTATAAAACCTCACATGTGAAGTGAGAGACACAATGGGTACCAGTGACTCAGCGTAGCCCTAAGGGAGTGGCCAGCTCAGACAAAAGGCTTGAGGCAACTCCTCAGGTCTGACAGTGTGTTTTCATTTGGGTGTGCCAGGAAATTGGAACACACTCATCGTGAGCTTTGGTTTGTTTCAGAGAGAAATTTAGAAGCTGGATTATGATTGGGCGCCTGGCTCACATCAGTGACAATAGAAAAAATTTGCAGATGGCAGTGCTTAACCAGCTTGGTGACAACAGCAAAAAATGATAAAGTCATTACAGCAAAGGGGGCTTGTTGTCCTGCAAATGAACTTTTGCAGAATCTGATTTTCTAAACTTGATAAGAATGCATTACAGGAAGCAGTTCCAGAGCTTTGCACACTTTAGTGGGGATGTGTTAGTTCATGTGAGAAGAATTCAACAGACTAGAAATCTGGACAAATAGCAGAAGAAATAAACTTATAGTTGTTATGACGTATTCGTAAAATTACAGATTTTGTCCTTACATCTCTTTTAAATTTGACTCCAGGAAATAGATTTGGAACCTGATCAGTCCCATCCTGGACTCTGCCATCCTGTCAGAATTATAAACATAAGATTATTACAGTGTATTTCCTACATGTGCCTTCCAGGTGGCTCCAGTCTCCACCTCACAAATGTGGCAAGTAAACACTCCCCCAGTAATTCTGTAGTGTCGCCATATGGTGAGGTTTTGTGAAGGAGGGGCTGGGGGCATCGGCTCAGACTCTCTAGCTCAGCTGGAGGGGATCACATGAGGTGGCACTTCAGGGAGAGTGCCAGGAAAGTCTTCAAGTGGCAAAGAAGTCACCCTTCCTTCACTGCATGCATGCTGGAGCTTACAAAGGAGATTTGGAATTGTTTGCTTTGCTTTTTGTCTTTTTAAAAAATTCATTTCAGTCCATCCTATTCCTGGAAAAACCACAATCTCCCCCCAGAAGTCTCTAAGTCTTTCAGTTTTAAAAGCGCATAGCTTCTTTGCTACCCCTTGTTTCTGAGGATCTGTTTTGAGTAGCAATTAATTTCAGTATAAATGAGGCTTTCATTAATGCATTAGGATTTGTGGATCCTGTGGTTTGACACCATTTAAAAACAAAATTGTTAACTTTATGATTTTTCAGTAATTTTTTTCTCTATCCTAAACCTCATATGAAACTCATTTTCAAGTTACTGACCAAGTACCTCTGACCTCTTGCTTCAATTGCTTAAAAACCTCCAGTTCTTTTCCTTAGCCTTCTAGTCTATGGATTAGAAAGTGCACTGAACTTCAAAGAGTAGCAATCCAGATGTGTTCCTTCCCCCACAGGGGACTGGCTTCCTCTTCTTTGTCTGCACGTTGTGTGTGAATTAAGGTATCTGTGTCCCTGGGCCTCAGCCTCTTCCCAGCACAGTGCCCAGATTCCTGGGTGTGAGGCTCTCACTTGTTTGATTTGCTGGTGCTAAAACTGCAGGAATCTGACAAAATTCCTGTTATTGTGATGCTCCGATTAGGAGTGTGTATGCCTGTGTGCGCGAGTGTGTGTGTGTGCATGTGCATGTGTGCACACTCCATCAACACCAGCAGACACTAGACCTGAGCTATTCTAACAGGGCAACCACGAGCCACACGTGGTATTGGACACTTAAAATGAGATTGGTTTGAACTGAAAAGAGCTAAAGCCTAAAACGCACACCAGATTTCACTTAGTATGAGAGATGAGTTTTCAGTAAGTTTTTTTTTTCAGTAAGTTTTTATATTGACTAAGTGTTGAAATGAAAAAACTTTGTATTGGCTTAAAATATTTTATTAATATTAATTCACCTCTCTCCTTTTACTTTCTAAAGAGAGACTACTAAAAATGTAAATTTTTGTATATAATCTTTATTCTGTTTCCATTTGACAGTGTTGATGTAGATCCACAATGGAGGTCATAAATCACACTTGATGCTGAGTCACAGACTTTGATGTACTTGTCCTAGTGACCTCCAATCTATGGCTAGGGAGTGAGTGAGCAGTTAAACTCCCATAAATAACATGTCATAACTTGGAGTTGTAGGGGACACTCTGTGTATCTTTTGGAGCCCACCTATTTTTCTTTAGATGGCACCTTTACT
The DNA here is from genome assembly GCA_004027295.1 of Dolichotis patagonum. Lineage (NCBI taxonomy): Eukaryota > Metazoa > Chordata > Mammalia > Rodentia > Caviidae > Dolichotis > Dolichotis patagonum. The sequence continues at coordinate 39,559 of PVJX010014352.1, forward strand.
ACAAGCAGGCTAGTGTTGGAGACCACTACCCAGAGGCTCTGAGCAGGATTTAAAATTAACTAATTGGCTTTCTGTGTTTATCTGTGAGTCTGTCCTAGGCCTAGGACCCTTGCCTGGCGATAGGAGCTGATTCATAGTAAGTGAACCTTTATGAATCACTGGTCCTGGCTGAGACCTGTAGTGGCCTGTGAGGCCAGAGATACCTCAAAGGGTAAGATAAGGCCACAGCTGCAAACACTTGGCTCAAACATCAGTTAAGTAGATAGAGACTGAAGATGCAGGAATTATTCATACAGCCTCACTCCTACCATGTCTTCATGATAAGACAGCTCTACTGAATTGACATGATTAATTACTTGGAGACGTCCTTGAAATGACTCCCAAGATCCTGTTCATTGCCTGTGCTTTCCTCAGTTTGCCCACCCCTTGTTGTTGGACCTAATAAAGTGGGCGGTCCAGAGAAGTCTTTGTCTTAGCCCTTGGAGTCTCAAGCTCAGCTAAATGATTTTGAGTCTCCTGGAGTCCTAGAATCATACCAATTGTCTCATTTTATTTAAACCTCCACTGTCCACTCATTTGGGAGATTGGGGATCTAGGTCAGGCCCCCTTGGGTCTGGGGGCCAGAAGTAGACTGAAACCTGGTTGGTGGCCCACAGTGCACTATAGGTGTATTTGTCCTGGGCACTTTCTAGTCATTTTCTTCCAAGTTTGTACTGGTCACTTCATTGACCTTGACATTTTAGGATGTAGCATAGTGAGAAAGGTCCTTAAGGATTAACTGATATTATCTTTTCATTTTAAAAAAGAAAACACTGGGACCTAGAGTTTTAGCGCTAGAGGAGAATGATTATAAGCTTAGAGTTTGTCAGTTCCAAGTTCAAGTCCTAATTTTGCTACTTCTTAGCCAACAGAACTTGGGTAGGTCCACTGAAGTTTTCTACTCATATTTTAGCTTTTTATTATTAAAATAAGACTATTACACGTCTCTTGTCATATTGTCCTAAGAACGGAATAAGAAAATAAATGGAAATCACTCAAACTATAACCTCACAGAAGTAAATGATGAAAACCATTAGTGTTATTATTTCTTAATTCTCACGAAGTCCTATAGCTGATTAGTGACTGAGGTTGGGTTCAGAGTCAAAATTGTCATTTTCTATTCTGCTGTTCTTGTCTTCTTAGAAAAGGCAGGCTGGGCACAATTTGTCATATCAGTTGGAAGTACTGGGCATTGGAGGTCCGCTGCTCACAGTTTTACCATGCTCCCTGCCTGGCCTGCCTCTAGTATAGCCCTCTCTGTTCAATACTGTGATGATTCATTCATTGGTCTGTGTCTTCCTGAGCACTGTATGTTCCTTGAGGGAAGGGCTACCTTTTCTTCCTTATCAGAGGCCTTTTGTTCTTGCAGTATACTGAAGACTTACCATGTACCAGGTGCTATTGTAGACTCTTGTGATGTACCAGGAAACATGAACAGATCAAAGATACTTATATTCTAGCTGAGGGAGACAGACTCCATATTGGAGGTTTACATGGCTTTTGGTATATGTAGAGCTAGGTCGCACACATTTTATCTTGTTGGAGCAGCCTTGGCAGTAACTCATTTCCCTGTAGTCCTGGAGATAATGTTTCCTCCAGTTGCTCCTGTGGGCACTCCTCAGGCATGTCCCATAGTCCTCTGGCTGCTGCCTTCCTGTGTCTCCCAGCTTCTGCCCTGGGGCTTTCTTATGTCCTTAGAGGTGAGGGACCTTGAACCAATCCCCATTCTCATCAGCTGGAAGTATGGTGTGCTAATTCCTAGGGTAAACTTTGAACAATAGAGGCAAATAATGAAGAAGTCATTGCTTTCCCTTCCTCCCTTAGGCAGACTGTTTGCAGATGCTTTAGCTTCACATATTTTTGTGAAGATGTGTGATGAAGTTATCAACCTGTTCCAAAGGTATGGTCAACCAGAGATTCAGCTCAGCAGCTCAAGTGCTTGCCTGGTAAGTGAGAGGTTGTGAGTGTGATCCCAGTACCAAAAAAACAAAACATAACACAACAAAACAAAAAGACAAACAAACAAAAAACACTGAAAGCTGTGGTTCTTTGGAACCAAGTCTTTTATATTTGCTCTCCCTCCATCCTTTTCTGGACTTGTGCCCATCCCTGCTACATTTTCTAGGGAACTGGGCCCATATAGCAGGTAGTAAGGTGAAGTAAAGAAAAAGAAAAGGCAGAACAGGATTGGAAGGAGGAGAGTGATACTGGAGTGTTGCAGGCAGCTGAGTTAGTTAGAAATATTATAGGCAGTGAGACAAGGCTAGGTCCTCAAAGAAGCCAGTGCAGATACCTTACAACTGTGGGGGAAACAGACATCTCCTGCTGTGGGCCAGGCCTCAAGACAAAGGATCAAACAAATGCATCCACACCCTAAAGACTGATATTCTAATTAGTTCCCTATCACCCTGAGGAAGCCTGGAGTCACTATCCCATCCACCTAGGGAAGAGTCACAGCTCTAAGAATGCCCACTTCCTACATGACTTGCTTTCCCATTTGTCCCTAATTTAATCAATTTTACCTGAACTACTAATCTTATTGGCTAACTATAGTCATGTCCCACCTTATGCCCATCTGCTTTGTGAGTTCCCAGTTCTCCCCCACCTTGAACCCATGGTTTTACTCTATAAAAGTCCCTAGAAAAGATAGAATCCTTGGCAACCTGCTCGGGACCCCTTCTGTCTCTCTTCAGACAGAAGATTTCTTTTTCTCAATAAATATATTCTGCTCTTAACCTCCATTGTTCTTAAAATTCATTCTTTGATATTAGAGAACACGAATTCATACCGGACATAGTAGGTTGGGAATTTCATTTCCCTATGTCATTTGAAGGTCCCACGAAGATCACCGGATGGAAGTGAGAGTTTTCTTTTGCTTCATAGACTCTGGACTAGGACTCATTTAGGTAACAAATTTTTATGCTTCAAATTTTTCTTTGCCTTTGCCACTTGTTTATAACTACTCATGATAATTGCTTACTATTTGCCCATTGTTTTAAATTGCTTTTTCTCATATAATTTTATTAAATTAATGTGAGTCTAAGTTAAAACATGCAAAATTTATAAAGTTATGATATTTCTTTAATGGTATATTATTATTATTTTGTTCTTGTACAAGTTAAATTTAAATTAGTTGCTAAAGTTACTGGTACTCCTTGCTTGACTGTATTTAGACAAAAGCACTAGAGAAAATATTAGAACACCTCTGACAGGCTTTAATGTAAACTTCTGTAAAATGGCTCTTTTAAATGGAAATCTAGCTCAGACTTAGAAAATATACATGCCTACATAAAAACCAGGGCTCCTTGTACTGTTTAAGTGGCACTAGGCTGATGGCTGGTCTTCAAGACTTGGAGGACAGGTTTCACTTGACAGACTGGCTCTGACTCTATACTCTAGAGGAAATGTCAAGCATGTTCTGCTTCTATTTCCTTCCTTTGACTTTACCTCTGCTTATTTCCCGCTTTGTACTTTCTTTATAGAGGCATATGAAGTCAAAAAGAACTCTAGACGATTCAAACCTTTTCCTTCTTAGTTAAAGCCATAGAAAATAAGCATTTGCTAATGCTGAAGACAGGAAAGTCATCTTAGATAAAGGACACCTTGTCTCTGGGTCAGGTGAGACATTGATTGGAATTATGCCTGTCCAGGAGAATACATATGAGAGCCATGCCCCAGCTCCATGTTCTGGGCAAATCTCCTTTGGAGATTAAACCTGAGCCACATTGGGGAGAACCAGCTTCCATGTAACAGTGAAAGAAGCTATCCCCCCCCAAGCAGCACACTTACGGGACCTAAACACATTCAGAATAAGGAGGCTTTCTAACCTCTCAAGTTATGGACTCTAAAACCTTTAAGTTCATAGAGCAGTAGGTAATGATCTTGCTCAGGCTTTTAACTATCCCTTATAGAATTTTGACAAACAGTGGTTACTCTGCCAGCTAATTAATCACTCTTATAGCAGCTGCCACCCTCAAAAGCAGAGGACAGGCTTCTCTAGCATCTGTTTGGTGAATTCGCATTGAAGCCAGTGGCCAATGGAGTCAATGGAATGTTGACCAGAAAGACAGCTGAATTCCTTTCTGGAGACTGATGTTTGGTTATCTGAGCTAATAGAAACTGAGAACTCAGTGTTCCTGGCTAGGGCAACTCTCTGGTGGACACCCAAAAGTTCCTTGCTGTACATTTGCTCATGACCACTGAAAATCTCCACTTTTTTTTTTTAAATCTCCACCTTTTTATCATCCTTATTTCTAAACTTTTCAGTGGAGTTTCAGGTCACTTAGACTACCTTCCCCCACCTTCAGAGATAAGACTGAGGTAGTTTACAACAATTGTTTACATTTCACAGCAGGTAATAAGAAAGGATTTACATTTGTGCCTTACATATGTTAATTAAGAGTAAATAGGTTTTTCTTTTCTGTGTGCCTAGAAGACTTGAAGTTTAACCTGTGAGCTTTAACAATATAGAAATTTAAATAAAACATAGCCATGTCCCTCCATTAGAAAATATTGCCTGGGTAATTAGAGAACACAAGTGCCTTGGAGAATTTGCCTGAGGGCCCAGGGCAAAGTCCCTCAGATTTATTTGTTGTCCCTATTTCCGAGGGAATCTCTTAGAACAGAAATGCTCTAACCCACCTTTTTTGTGATACGCAAAAGTAGTAGTTTATTATAAAGTTACGCTTCCTTCTTTAAGCATTCCTTATGGAAACAAAGTTCATGAGCTATCTGGGAAGATAAGATTGCATGTTAGGCCGAGGGTGGATAGGCTGACCAAATCTATCTTCCGTTCTCTCCAGATGTCATTCACCTGCTCTGGAGGAGTATCAACCCAGGGATGCCTAGGGAACATTTAGCAAATAGGAATAAAAAGCGATGCCTTATTTTATATCCTTTATTTGCATAATAGATAGCTCAATATCATTCATAGCTCATTGAAAGGTACTGAGTTCAATTCTCAGGTACAAAAAAGGTTTCATACTTATGCCTTGCTTTTACATTTACAGACATGGGCAACATAATGCCAAAACTCCTTACTCCTTTGGAATGCATTCTTAAGCACTGGAAGATGTTTGACCCTTCCATGTTGAAAAAGAGACAATTGGTATTTCTCTGCAGGAGTGTGTAGCCTACCTACCCCCCTAGAGCCAAAGTGGAATACAGAAGGAAGTATTACTTATGATACTCTTTTGCAACTAGAGACATACTATAACAAGGAGGAAAAATAGTCAGAGTTGTCTTATGTTCAGATTTTCTATGCATTGAGAAGTACTCTTTATTTGTATTCTAAATGTAAATGTAAACCACAGGAAGATTCAGCACCTCAGGCCCTCAACTCATCTCTACCCCAGAGCCTAAAATTGTTCCTCCCAAACCCTTGGAACCTGAGGATGAAATAACCTTAAATAAATATACCCCCGCCTTTATAGCACTTGAGATTTCCCCAACTTGCCCTTCTAGCCTTGAGGATAAGGCTTCTAGACCAGCTAAATCCAGGCTTCTACAGGACTATATCCATTCTTAGTTGAGTTTAAGCAAGCTCTTAAAGGG